>JACXGK010011619.1:0-15700 GCA_016801125.1 Novumbra hubbsi
CTCTCTCTCTCTCTCTCTCTCTCTCTCTCTCTCTCTCTCTCTCTCTCTCTCTCTCTCTCTCTCTCTCTCTCTCTCTCTCTCTCTCTCTCTCTCTCTCTCTCTCTCTCTCTCTCTCTCTCTCTCTCGCTCGCTCGCTCGCTCTCTCTCTCTCTCTCTCTCTCTCTCTCTCTCGCCGTCCGCACGTTGGGCCCAGGGGTCTCGGTGGGGCACGTGTCGTTTGCGTAGTGCCGCTGTCCCCCACCCGTGAGGAGGAGCTGAGGACGCATCGTCCGCTGCCGCCAGCCGTCAGAACAATCACTGACGCGAAGCGGGACGCGATGGGGGAGAGAGGCGAATGCCCCCGCCCTTTAGATCCACCTCCGTCTATGCTCGCGCCCTGACGCCGGCTCCAACTGCCTCAGCGCGATGACCTGACATTCAAGTAACGCGAGGCGGTCGGCTGGCCTTAAAGCGTCCCGGTTGTCGCGCATGCAAAGGCAGAGCGACGGTGGCATGGGTCCAAGCAACGGTGACATGGGTCCAAGCAACCAGGGCCACGCGCTGCCTCCGAGGCACCGTCACCGCGCAAGCGTTCCTCCTCCAAAGCGTGCCGTTACACTGTGGAAATAAACAAGGGGGAATAGCCACTGGCAGCCGCTGAGCTGAACGTGATTGCAACGGGATTGGAGGACAGGATTGGCCATCCGTCTCTATGGCGAAAGCACTCCCCCTAAGCAGATCATGGGGGGGGGGGGCATGGCAGGTTGTCATTTGGTCAAGACAGTCTTAGGGCGGTGGGGACGTTTCATAGTGCCCCCGAATGACTCCTGCCGTTTTGTGCCTGGGATGGGGGTTGTACGGTGTGGTTGCCGGGGACTAGTGCGGTCCTAACTGCAGCAGCATCGAGCGGAGTAACAGAAATACCCAGCATTCCTTTCTGCATAGTCCCGTTTCTCGTTGTATGTTTCCGTTCATCCCTCCTCCTGTTCCCTCCTTCTATCTCCTCACCCCTCCGGCCTCCCATCATTCCCTCCCCCTTCCGTCGCTGTCGCGCAGGCCCCTCCAAGGGAGAACCCCCGCCCACCCCACGGTCCCCCGAACGGTTACCTTGGCAACTGAGTCTCTGAAATAAGTCAGCCCTGTTGCGTGCGCACATATGCGCGCGAACACACACACACACACACACACACACACACACGCACGCAATCCATTCTCATCTTGCTTAGATTTAAGCTGCCTCTGTGATGAGGGCGAAGAGAAAAAGAGGGGGGGCGTGGAGAGAAATAACAGCTCTAATACCCATTTAAGACAGGACGATAACCGCGGTGTGTTTAAGCCTCAGCGTAATATAGACGAATGCCATTCTCTTCTAAATAAACATGGCATACTGCCCATTAAATCATTTGAATGACAGAGCCTCCGTAACCTACGTTCTGGAAACCCTGTCGGTTGCTTGTGGGGGCAGATGAACGGCCGTTCTCCTCCGCAGTGTTCCTGCTCAGAGCCGGTTCTAGGCATAAGCGACCGAAGCGCTCCCATAGGGCCCCCGGCCTCTTGGGGGCCTTCCACCACTGGGGAGAGGGGACCCCAAATTAAATGCTACTTAGGGCCCCCAAAATGCTATATCCGGCACTGCTCCTAGCGCTGCGAGCATTCAGCCAGGGTACATCGAGGGTTTTCGTGGCTAATGGGGTGTAACAGATGAAATGAATGTGCCTGATATGTTCCTGAGAGATCCTTCTCTGACATCAGGCTGGGTTCATTTGGTCATTCATCTAAAGATCTCTGGATAGGAGGCCCCAATTAATCCTGAAGAATGAGTTGGTTCTGGGTGATAATGTGCCGCGTGTGTGTATATTCACTGACCTTATGGTTTCTCTTAACCAATCAGAATAGAGTGGCGCCACAGTGGTTTTCGTAGCTCTTTAAATCATGCATCACCATTGGCTATTTAGCTGTAGGCCTGACAAATATTGGATGTACCTGGAACCAATAGCGGCTGTTTGAGTAGCTAGGAATATATTCCTGGAGATGGGAGCTTGGCTATAAGACGGTTGCATTGTTTTGAGGTCAGGTACAGATGAGCAACCCCAAAATCGGTGTACAATGGAGAACATGTTTCTCTCAACCCAACCAAAGACCTAGATGAATTCCCTAAGGCATTAATCCCATAGGGAGGTTCAGGTGAGTTGACAGCTTGGGTCTGAATGGTTGATTGGGGATTCAGACACACAGGGGGAATTGATTGAGCAGTATGGCCCAGAGACTCAGTTGGATCTGACAGGTACAGAGAATTTGCTGCCGAAGCATAACAGCGCAGGGTAAAGCAGAACAGAACAGAGAAGGACCGAGCAGACCTGAAAAGTGCACAACAGAGAAGAACAGAACAGAGAGGAACAGAGCAAAACAGAATAGTGCAGAACAGAGCAGAAATTTGAGAAAAGTGCAGTACAGAATATAAAAATCCCGAACAGAAGAGAACAGTGTAGAACGTAAGAGAAGTGCAGAACAGAATACAGCATAGCCAGGGGCAGTACAGAACAGAAAAGCACAATGGAAAATGGAAAAAAATCAGAGCACAACAGAACACTAGTAAGAACCGAACTGAACAGAGGAGACACACACACACACCAATCACGGTCACACACACACTGCCCTTTTGGCTCGCTGGTGGAAAACGAGGGCTTGTCAATTCCGTGGGAATGTAAGTAATGAGACCGGGGAGATTGGGACGGCACAGAGGACGACTGGCCAGTGGGGTCACTTCAGGATGATTTAGGAGCACTGATGCATGCAGGGTAAATCCTCTGCCTCTGCCTGTCAACCAGTGGTCACTGCGCTGCCTGCATCGCCGGGCCACGCCCACCAGCCCTGCCCACCCTTCCAAAGGTGCATTACGGTGATGTGATTAGCGCCGTGGGGACGGCGGGACCGCAGGGGTCAGCTGGAAATTGGGTTAGCTAGCACCCTCTCTGAGGTATAGCGTGTGACACATCACGGTACCGCTCCGCGGGCCGGGCTCCGACGGGGATGATGCCATCTAGTATTGGCTGGGTTTTGTCTCGACGGGCTGTCACGGGAGAACGTGTCCTCGAGTCAGATGCCTGCCTTAACGTGTATATCTTGACAGAGTGCTGTTGGAGGAAGACAGTATGAGCTCTTTACCTTCCCGAATTGACAACTGTACTACTCTATGACTGTGATCTCATCCTTTCTGTACTTTATTTTGCGTAGGATGAAAGCATAATACACTTATAAATATATATTTTCTTTAAGTGTCTTGTTCATAATGGATCATGAACAATACCATTGCTTATTAATGAGGGATTCTCAGTTCTACCTGCTCTCCATCATATATTTTATTTCTCAATATTACAAGTGACTCCCTCAGCTAATAATAATCAGTCCACAATCTTGCTCACGGCTAAGTTAATTACGGGACTTTCTCTTTAATTATATAATCTCAACTGCCCGGGGGTTGCTTGCTTAGATATTGAGGAGGAGATTTATCACTGAAGTGAGTGTCCTTGGCGTCAAGGCGGGCGTTAGCAGCCAGTGGACCGCAGGAAGGAAGCAGTGGTTTTCTCATTGGATGTTGGGCTGGGGTTGTGCAGCGCTGGTATCTGTCACAGCCTGTTCGATTTCTGTCCATGTCTCTGAGGGAGAGGTTAAGGTGGCTACAACCGCCAAAGGTTTGAATAACAATGACGTTTTGAAATCTTCCTCTTCCGGCGCCTCCGCCTAGCGCCGGCCCTGTCAAGCTGGCTGCCGAACGGACTCTCTTTCCTCCTCCGTCTCATCTATTATTAATGTGAAACGAAGAATTTAAATGATCGTGGATTTTTTTTCTCCGCGCAGGTTAAGGAGAGGTTGCTATGCCAACAGAGCCTGGCCCTGAGTTTGAGGTGAACAGGGCAGAAGAGTCCTCCCATCCGAAGGAGGCCGGCGCAGGCATGCAGGACTCCGCTTCAGACGGCAGGATGGCCAAACAGGTACGTTGGAGAGCGCGTGAAGTTCAGTGGTCGTCCAAGTTAAGTCTAACCGCAGGGCTCTGAAAAAAGCACCTGCCCGAAAGACTGATAGTGAAACGTGAATGACTTACACGCGTTACGGGGATGTCCACTCACCCTGTCTCTATCTAACGTCTCCGCGCGTAGGACCAGGAGTCCAAACGGATCGATGACTACAAGGACACGGACGAGGCCTCTGAGAAAACCACCCCGAGCAAGACCCCCAGGTCCCCTCAGAAGAGCTCCAAAAGACCCAAAACGGTTCCCTTCAAGGTCACCCTGATGGACACCTCTGAGTACGAAGGCGGGATTGAGGTAAGTGCGATTGTAAGGACGTGACTCTGGAGCACTGGCGTGTTTAAAGCGGACAGTCGCCTGCGCATTTATATGCCCATTTATATGCCCTTGGGGGATTTGAATTGAATATGTAACTAACACAGTGGGAAAGGGTGTCTTGCTATTGTCTTGTTTATCCACCCCTGGTTGCTACTAGGTTCTTCTGTTTGGAGCGCGCTATCTTCGTCGGGTTTATGTTACGGAACGGTTAAGTGTGGGTAGAGCCGGCGTGATCCAGATGACAGAGAGTGTGCCTGGCTAAGAGCTCTCCCAGGGGGCAAGGCCAATGCAAGGTTTCACATTCTCTGCTACAGGCACACATTCCAGTCATTATGATGACTGACACTGAGGAGTTCTGTAAAGCAGGCTCAAACATTTACTGTCCCTGTTACTGCTCCAACAGGACGCATCCTAAGGAAGATAGGGGATACTCACTATATTCATGCATAATGTCATCGCAGACACTTGTTATTCAGATGAGATTATTCCCGGTTATTCTCTATCCCCTGATCCACAATAACGTGTAAACATTACCCTAATGTCTAACCCTAAACCTAACCTGCAATGCCTAAATCTAAAAGTAAACTGAAGTGTGTACTTCAAGTAATTAGTTGTCCTGTACCCATTTTAGATGTAAAATATGCTTAGGGGCTCCACAACAGATTGTACCTTGTTGCATCAGGCTTTCTCTACCCACCAACCACTAGGCTGCCACCTTGTATTCACTCAGAGACAAGACCGCTTAAACGGTTGTCTTGTGGCTTCCAAATGCAGGTCATGATGACTAATGCATATGGCTCCACATCGCTCCCTTGCAAATGCATTGCGCATAGCTCGTTCGCGTGTTCCGACCCGGTACATTTCCGTTCCCAGTGCTTTTCTCACCCTGCTTCAGGGGCGTTTTTTTGTGGCGTGTGACGAGGGATAGGTGTCTCTCCCTGTGTGTTTGGAAACGGTGGACATATCTGCTCCAGTCTGTTGGCCTGTGCCATGCTTCACGGCACCTCCTCCTCTGCTCCGGAACGCGCCTCAGACACACGCCACGGCGAAGCAGAAATAGTGTTTACTTTGAGGGTCAAAGGACACCCGCCCTCCCCCGTTTGCCGTATAAAATCACCCAGCCAAGTGACAGAACAATGGTCTTCACATATTGTGAGTCAGGCGCAGCCGAGGGGAAAATAGAATCCTGTGTCATTTGCGAGGGGTCCTTAGCATAGTTACCCTCAAGCTAACATCAGCCCCTTCGTCTTGCTAAACCCAGAGTGTAAAACAGCTTGAGAATGATGCACAAAAGGACCCTCACTTGTCGGGGTCTCCAGCGCTCCTCCTATCTAAATAATAATCCGAAACCTCCCCATCCTCCCGGCCCGCCCACGACCCCCCGTCCCGCTGTTTAATTGGCGGGTTGGAATGTCGCTCCCGCCCCATCGAATCCTCTCCGCGCTCCAGGGGTTGATAATAATGGCGTTGGTAGTAACGATCTAGTTACAACTCGGCGCCCTTGGCAGGGGTTAATTTGCCTGCCTTGTCACGGGCGTTAGGCCTGGGCTCCTCGGGGAGCGTAGAGGGGCCCCCGCCTCTCCCTCCCCACCGTCTCCAGACCTCCGGTTCACACTGGGCTGGGCCGCGCGTGGATGAGCCGCCCTGTGTCATCCGGTGGGGTGCCGCTATTTTGAGGCCGTGTGTGTTCCGGAACGCTCTTTGACAATGAAGCTTGTCGTGCTCACGCTTCGGCAGTGTTCTACTGTCACTTCCTCCGGTGCTTCTTTCGAGCGATGTGTTGTACAGGGAAGGCACGGGGTGTTGAGCTAATTGGACCGTGATGGGGGGTGTCCGTGGAGAAACGCCCCAGGCCCCTTAGTCACCATGTATGAGAATCCTGAAAAAAGCTTTTACTGTGTAGTATAATGGCTCGCGTTACTCAGTCACGAATATACTGTGAACGGTCCTCACCAACACAGTCCACGTTCTGTGTTCGAGGACCCTGCCGTTGGTGGACCCCGTTGAGTGACAGGGAGGCAGATCCCTGGGATTATTCCGCCGACTCCTAAACCGCGATTAGCCAAAGGAGACACTCTCCGCCTCGTTCCGGCCTGGAGATGGGAGGGAACAAAACGAGAGCAAGGAGAACACATTTGCATCTGTTTCCCTGGCAACGGCTGTTTCCCTGTCACCTGGAAATCCGGGCTCCGGCATGGTGGAGCACGGACGCTTGGATGTCTCCGAGCACACGCACACAGATGCATAGACACACACACAAAAGTACACACACATATAGAGACAGAGCACCCACATACACACATTAGTGTATTGCTATGGTTGTGGGGACCGTATCCTAGCCCTATCCTTACCTCAATAAACAACATATTTTATGGCCGAAACCATAAAGTAACCTAAATTCTAGCATTAGCCCTGATTGAAAGTTTGACCTTAGATTTAACCTTTAAGCAGGAAGCTAACTTTATCCTCTACACCTCATCAGAATTCAAAGCCTAACTCTAACCACAAGCCTACAAATAACAATTATAAAAGTGATACACACTAATACACGCAAGCAGACACACTCTGATTACAGCAGGTCAACATGGCATCCTAGTCTATCGATTCTAGAGTTCTGCACACACACACATAGACACGCAAACAGCAGACATACACAGCTTGCTGGCTATCTTCATGTGTTTGTGTACAGCAACACGTAGCCTGGACTCTTGGATCGATAGATGAGGGTGCCGTATCCATCTGCTGTAATCAGGGTGATGTGTTGTTATGCTTGAATGTCTAATTGAATCCTGCCGGTCTATATGTTCACCTACTGCTGCCTCATCGGTCATCTATTGTCTTTTTTATGCTTTCATAAACATCTGAGTAACTTGACAGCTGAGCAACATGAAAAAATAATTCACTTCGTTGGCTTGTCCTCCAACAGAATCTGACCAAAAGAGAGACCATTTGGGATGTGAAAAGGGTACATTGGTGTTGGATAGTTCGCCTTCTGTTTAGAACACTTGTAGTGTGGGAAAAAAATTATTTTACAACTCTATGTCGATTTTCCCTGTCAAGTATTTGATCCATTTCGAAGGTAAACGCTGAAAGGCAGATCCTTCCAAGCCGGGGTATAGAGAAGCACTGACTGAGGGCAAATCTATCCAGCAGATGTAGAAGCACTGACATGAACGCAATGTAGCACACTTCCAGGACGACTAGCGCACGCGCGTCAACAAGACGACTCCGTGCCTCAACGCCATTGGAATTCGAAAAAACAACAAAACTTGTAATTTGTGTGTGTGTGTGTTTCTGCAGAAGCACTGCAAAGGACAGTCACTGCTGGACCTGGTGTGTGAGCACCTCAACCTCCTGGAGAAAGACTACTTCGGCCTGACGTTCAGCGACGCCGACAGCCAAAAGGTTGGTGCCTCATCCTGTGGCCTCTCTCTTGTGGCCGTTTGTCTCCCTTCCTTCGTCTCCTCCCTCTCGTGAATCACTGCCGCCAGACCGTCAGCCGCTCCCCCACCGTAACTAACGGATGATGCGGCAGGCTCGGTCAAACTCAGGTCAACAAGCGATTCAACTAGAGATGGAGGAGTGAAATTGGAGACGGGGGAGTACAAGAGGAGATGGGGGAGTACAAGAGGAGATGGAGGAGTACAAGTGGAGATGGAGGAAACATTGGAAAACGTGACACCTAAAACTCCTTTCAAACACTTCATTGGCAGATCCACTCTACAAAGACTGATTAGTACTCCACTGATGGCAGTTGACTTTCTGAACAGCACTAGGGAGGTAATTGAAGTAGAATGGGCGTGCTTATGTTTATATTGCCACTGGCTAAGATCGGGTTCTGAGACAGTCAACCTGTATTTTCTGGTATGAGGGTTGGTTGTTTGGTGTGTTTTTGGGTGTTTCCTGCCTAGTTGCAAGTCACCCTCAGGGCAGTTGTGTTTCTACTCCTTGTGAAGACCGTTTACAAGTAGGATTTGTCTGGAATGTTGAAGGAGAAGCTCCTCTAAAGTGATACAGTTCATTCAACATCACTAGGGTGAGAAAAGCACACCCCTTTAACGTCACTAAGGTGAGAAAAGCACTCCTCTTTAACATCACAAAGGTGAGACAAGCACACCCCTTTAACATCTCTACAGTGAGACAAGCACACCCTTTAACACCACTAAGCTGAGACAAGCACACCCCTTTAACATCACTATGGTGAGACAAGCACACCCCTTTTACCATCACTACGGTGAGACAAGTACACCCCTTTAACACCACTAAGGTGAGACAAGCAAACCTCTTTAACATCACTATGGTGAGACAAGCACACCTCTTTAACATCGCTAATGTGAGACAAGCACACCCTTTAACACCACTAAGGTGAGACAAGCAAACCTCTTTAACATCACTATGGTGAGACAAGCACACCTCTTTAACATCGCTAATGTGAGACAAGCACACCCTTTAACACCACTAAGGTGAGACAAGCACACCCTTTTAACATCACTATGGTGAGACAAGCACACATTCACATCTCTATAGTAAGACAAGCACACCCCTTTACCTTCAGACAGGCGTCCGCAACCTCCTGTGTAGGTGTTAGTAGTTAGAACATGTTGTGACCTGATGTGTCACAAACAATGAACATTTTGGAAGTAGAGAAGATTTATATATTCCTGTCTTCACTGCCTGCCTGTCAGACAATCTGCCTGTCTGTTTGTCTGTCTGTATGTCTGTCTGTTTGTCTGTCTGCCTTTCTGTCTGTCTGTCTGTTGTTCTGCCTGTATGGGAGCTTAAAGCTATAAGACAGACAAGATGAATCACAACTTAACTTCAGTGAAGCAATATTTTAGATTATAATAGTTCATCACAACAAATCAGAGACAGTGGAACATAGGATTGCTTGTTATGAAAATGTTACTTTTTGTGTGCTAAGGAACAGTTTTATCTATAGGATGTTCTGACAATTCTACAGTATGTATGGGCAATTCTTTCTGTAGAATGTTATGATAACATACTGTGTGGGAAGAGGAAAGTCTTTGTGTTGAATGTTGAGATAATGCTACAGTATGTGTTGGTAGGGAAACGTCTTTCTATAGCATGTTATGATAATACTATGTTTGGGTAGGGACACCTGTTTCTATAGCATGTTATGATATATGCGTGTGTAGGGACACCTGTTTCTATAACATGTTATGATATATGCATGTGTAGGGACACCTGTTTCTATAGCATGTTATGATATATGTGTGGGTAGGGACACCTGTTTCTATAGCATGTTATCATATATGCGTGGGTAGGAACACCTGTCTCTATAGCATGTTATGATATTTGCGAGCGTGGGTAGGGACACCTGTTTCTATAGCATGTTATGATATATGCGTGGGTAGGAACACCTGTCTCTATAGCATGTTATGATATATGCGTGGGTAGGAACACCTGTCTCTATAGCGTGTTATGATCTATTTCAAAATGACTCTCGCGAACACACATTTATTTAGTTCTCGACAGTCTCTTCAGCAATGTGTAAGTGACTATGGCAATACAATTATTCGATGTTGGCTAGGAGTAGTTATATCAACAGATGTATCAGTTGTGTCAACTACGGCTTAAATGCAACGACAAACCTTTTAGTGTGTGCAGGTTGAGTTTAGTAGATTGATCATTAAGATCGGAAAGTACATTTCCTTACTTTTATGCTTCTTCTTCATCTGAGCAGTGGTCTCGCTGACGAGGGAAATAGATTGTAAGTGGAGACAACCACAAATGTGCTACTTCGAGCGAGCCGTCGCGAAACGTTTTTCCTGCGATGTAGCAGGTCTAATTTTTAGCCATGCGTTGATAAGGACTTTTGACGGTGTTTCATAGTTGTCCTATAAGAATAGTAAATATAATGTTGCGGTGGTAAGACAGGGACACATGTGTCTGGTTGTGCGTTAGAGAGAGTGAGAGTTGAAGCAATATTGTTAAAAACAGTATATGCCGGAGGATTAATCTGTCTACACAAGAACGTCTGAGCTTGGTCCTGTCTTATCTGAGGGCAGCCTTAACTGCCTGGCATCCTCTGTGACACTAAGCCACAACAGACGTGATTGTAATGCTTTTCTCAGATCTCTACACCATTTTGGGAGAACGTGACCTATATGTCTCTTGGTATGTATACGTGAAGGGCGACTGCAGGTAAACCCGGCAGAGGAAACGTCTGGACCGAGCCGAGACCATGGCAACAGAGCCTTAATAATCGGCCTGACATCCCATGGATTTAGGAGGAACATTCTAGACGGTTCCTGAATAAGCACCAGATAACCCTGCGCGTGTGTATGTTTGTGGTTGTGTGAGAGGGTTTGTTAGTGTTTGTGCGGTGTGTGTGTGTGTGTTTGTTTCAAGTTCAATTTAAGACAATTGTCAGGAATACTCATGGTATTTCCCAAAGGCGGCGTTGGAGACTAATGTGCGGTTTCAACCTTCCCTGCTCCCGACTCCACGGGCAGAAGGGATGGCGGCTGCCAAAAAGACTGGCCGCATTATTCCCGAATCTGGTATTAGCCACTCAGTCTGGAGAAGTGCACATGGCTAGGCTTAGGGCCCCCAAAGGGCTATAGCCGGGCCTGTCTGCAAGCCCTCACCAGAAACACTGTCCACTGTCAG
The DNA here is from genome assembly GCA_016801125.1 of Novumbra hubbsi. Taxonomy (NCBI): domain Eukaryota; kingdom Metazoa; phylum Chordata; class Actinopteri; order Esociformes; family Umbridae; genus Novumbra; species Novumbra hubbsi. The sequence goes on from JACXGK010011619.1 coordinate 10,959, forward strand.
GCCTGCCCAGGGACTTGGCCACGTCCCTCACGGACCGCCTGTGAATTGCCTCTCTTCTGTCTGTCCTGCAGAATTGGCTGGACCCCTCCAAGGAGATCAAGAAGCAGATGCGTAGTAAGTATTCCGGGCCGCCGCACCGCACGGCGCATGAAGGCAGCTCACCCACAACACTACACAACACTTTGAAACGCGGACAGTTTGTGTATGGAATCTACTATGTACTTTAAGCATCTCACTGCTGGCTTGCCTCTAAAGATGAGCAAGGTCGTCTCTGGATGGGAGAAACAGGGTTCACTCTTATGATCTAAAGATCTCGTTGTCCCAGGGCAGGACATTGCCCTCTGCAGGGAGGCTTTCGGATGGGAGGCTTATTCACCCCCTCTCCTCCGCCTTATTCCTCGGGCTCTTGTGGTAAAAACTGTTTTAAGTTGCATTATAAAATAAGGGAAAAAATTAGAACTGTATGCCGTAGAAATGGGGAACACACAAAAATGGGGAACAAATAATCATCACAGTATAACACCGAGTCAATTAAACTTCAGGGATATCAATCTGTCCAGTTAGGAATAATAAGCCATTGTGATTCAAAGTAATGTGTTTGCCCCCCACGTGCCTGTATGCTCTCCCGACAACGTTTGGGCTTCCTCCTGATGAGGCGACAGATGGTGTCCTGGGAGATCTACCCCAGACCTGGAGTCTGCAGCACTACTTGGCAGTGTCGGATGCACGATACATAACTTCCCAGAGGTTCTCAGTTTGGTTCTGGTCTGTGGAACGTGAGGGCATCAATGGCATCAATGCCTTGGTCATCCAGGAACTGCCACCACACTGCGGCCACATGAGGCCGGGCATTGTTCTGTACCAGGAGGAACCCAGGACCCACTGCACCAGAGGTCCTGGGGTCTGATAATGGGTCTGAGGATTTCATCACGGTACCTAACACCAGTTGGCTAGCACGTGGAGACCGTGTGACCCTACAAGGATATGTCTCCCCAGACCATCACGGACCCACCCCCAAAACTGATCCTGCTGGATGATGTTGCTGGCAGCATAACATTCACCATGGCCTCTCCAGACTCTTTCACGTCTGTCACTTGTGATCAGTGTGAACAGCTCTCATCTGTGAAGAGAACAGGGCGCCATGGCAGACCTGTCAACTCTGGTGTTCTCTGGCGAATGCCAATCGAGCTGCACAGTGCTGGGCTGTGAGCGCAGGTCCCACTATGGAGACTGTTTCTGACAGTTTGGTCAGAAACATCCACACAAGTAGTCCACTGAAAGTAATTATGTAGGCTTTAAAAGTGCTCCTCCTGTTCCTCCTTGCACAAAGAAGCATATACTGGTCCTGCTTCTGGGTTGATTAATTTCTACGTCCCTGTCCAGCTCTCCTCGTGTAACGGCCCTCTCCTGGAATCTCCTCCATGCTCTTGAGACTGTACTGGGAGACACAGAAAATCTTCTTTCATGGCACGTATCGATGAACTGGACTACCTGTCTGGATAGGCTGCAGATACTACCTCATGCTGCCAGTAGTGACAAGGACACTAGCAAAACACAAAACTAGAGAAGGATCAGTTGGATAGGAAGGATAAGGAGAGAACAATTATCTGTGGCCACCACCTAGAGAACCTTTTGGGGGGTTGTCTTGCTGTGGACTCTCCAGTGCACCTGCTGTCACTTTCATTCACACCAAAACAGGTGACATTGATCCACAATTGCTTATGATTCCTAACTAGATAGATTGATATCCCTGAAGTTTTACTGACTTGGCGTTGTACTGTGATGATTACTCGTTCTCTTCCTTTTTTGATCAGTACGTCATGAGGTAGTGTAGTATATGGCTTATATACCATGGCTAAAGGGTATTCCTGGATATTGCCGTTATTCTCGGTATATTGGCCGTACATCACAAAACCAAGAGGGAACATCAATATAGGTCTTACTGCTTAATAACACCAGTCTGCTCTGCGTCATGCGTTGGTACAGCTGTTAGCCGTGGTATAGCTGCAATATGCCATAGCTTCCCAGGCCTGCTTGCTGATGTGGGAGCCTGTTTTACCCTGCCTTTTGAGCATGTCATACAGCAAGGCTGCCCAACCCTGCTCCAGGAGATCTACCGTCCTGTAGGTTTTCTCTTCAACCCCATGGAGCTGTTCATCCGGCTAATTATTAGAATCAGGTGTGCTAAATGAGAGTTGGAGAGAAAACCGACAAGAGAGTAGATCTCCAAGAACAGGGTTGGGCAGCCTTGTCGTACAGGATGTCCTCACCTGTCTTCTGTGTCTGTCCTCAGCGTCCCAGTGGCACTTTGCCTTCTCTGTGAAGTTCTACCCTCCAGACCCGTCCCAGCTCACAGAGGACATCACCAGGTACTGCAGTTCAGCGGGACAGACGCAACCGCACCCACTCCCTGGGGGGGAAGTTCCCATATGCAAAAATAACACGCAGAACATTTACATTTCACACTTATGCGCTAGTAAATTATCACAGGCCTGCGCGAAAGCAGGCGAATGCAAGCTCTGCATCTGACACACACACTCGCAAAGAACAAGCGTTTCTCATGCTTTGAACTATCACTGACAAACAACGAATGTTTCTATCCAAAGACTTTGTACGATTGTCACGGTTTACAACCCATTTCTCAACGCTGTCAAAGAATTCCAAATGCCACTCTTTATTTCGCTTACATTTGGAATTCCGCTGTCAGGGATTACCGCCTCGGCGGTCTTGTCGGAGCGTGCCTTCAGTGAGTTATTTTCCCTCCCCCCGTCTTTCTTTGTCCCTCCCTCCGCCGGGGCCCTCCTCCCCCTCTCTGCCTGTTACGACAGGTACTACCTGTGCTTGCAGCTGAGAGACGACATGCTGTCGGGTCGTCTGCCCTGTTCCTTCGTCACCCACGCCCTGCTGGGGTCCTACGCCGTGCAGGCCGAGCTGGGGGACTACGACGCCAACGACCACGGCCCCGACTACGTCAGCGAGTTCCGCTTTGCACCCAGTCAGACGCGGGAGTTGGAGGAGAGGGTGATGGAGCTCCATCGTAACTACAGGTAGAGTTATGTTCCCCACCAACGGTATCTGCAGGTGGAGTTATGTTCACAACCAGCAATATCTACAGGTAGAGTTCACAACCAATAGTAGGTGATCCTGGTCTGGTACCATATACTGACTTTGTTATGTGTAGACACCTGCCACCATATTCACCTGGCACTTGTCATGACTGTCCACATGGAAGCCTTTCCAAAACCCTTTGATTCTCCTACCTCCTTTACCTGACATGGTCACAGCATTTGACTCTTGGTCTGGAAGTTAAGACATCTGGAAGAGAACACTTCCAAGTGTTTTAGGAAGAGAACACTTGAATGTGAATGTAGAGCTGGTTCTCCAGTGAGTGAGTTGTATTTGGTTACAGGGGTATGACTCCAGCTGAAGCAGAAATCAACTTCCTGGAAAATGCTAAGAAGCTCTCCATGTATGGTGTAGATCTCCATCATGCCAAGGTATGTTGTGTATGTTTCTGCGTGACTGTTAGAACATCACTTGTAACAGCATATGACCTACTACTTCACTGTTTCCACTCTCTCCTCTCTCGTCTTCCTCTTCTCTGCCATGCTGGCTCTGGGTTGCTCCAGGATTCTGAAGGGATTGACATCATGCTGGGCGTTTGTGCCAACGGGCTACTAATCTATCGCGACCGCCTGAGGATCAACCGCTTCGCCTGGCCAAAGATCCTGAAGATCTCCTACAAGAGGAGCAACTTCTACATAAAAATTCGTCCTGGAGAGGTGGGCCATGCTGAATGAGGGAATGGGTGCCCTGTAAATGAAGTATTGCCCCTTTAAAAAAAGGAATACACATTGAGATGTTTAAGCTAAATTTACATGATTTCCTTCCAACCTATTAAACCATATTCACGTGTAATTCTGATAAGACTAGAGCACCTGACAGTATGAGCTAGGATTTACCTTCAGAGTAATTTTCTTCTCTCTGAGTGCTATACCCTTGACATTTATAGTAATAGCTGTAGCCAAGGTGCAGTTGACTTAGTTTATTCACTTCATCCTTTCTGTTATAATAGGAGCTACAGCCAGTTAAAGGCTGTGTGGTCAGATTGAATGAACAGAGACCTGGGAAATGACCTTCTCCCTCCTAGTTTGGTGCTCCACAGGCAGAGTGGACAATAGAATCTACACCAAACCATTTCCTTCCAGTCCCTATTCAGTTTTTACTGTGCTGCAGCCTCCATCTCTGCCTCAGCATCTGCAGCCTCAGCCTCTGTGGGCTTAATACCTGCAGCCTCTGCAGCCTCAGCCTCTGTAGGCTTAATACCTGCAGCCTCTGCAGCCTCAGCCTCTGTAGGCTTAATACCTGCAGCCTCTGCAGCCTCAGCCTCTGTGGCCAGCTGCTCATGATGACAGGGTGTCTTGCCAGAACTGGCAAGAGACCATTAAAGAGATTGTTAATAGAGACCCTTTAACACAGCCAGTAAAGGGGTTGTTTAACACAGCCAGCAAAGAGACCCTTTAACATAGCCAGTAAATAGAGACTTTAACACAGCCAGCAAAGAGACCCTTTAACATAGCCAGTAAATAGAGACTTTAGTACAGCTAGTAAAGAGATTGTTTAACACAGCCAGTAAAGAGACCCTTTAACACAGCCAGCAAAGAGACCCTTTAACATAGCCAGTAAATAGAGACTTTAGTACAGCTAGTAAAGAGATTGTTTAACACAGCCAGTAAAGAGAC
>JACXGK010011620.1:0-15698 GCA_016801125.1 Novumbra hubbsi
TCTTGTCTCTGCGTTCGTTATTGTCTATCTGTTTTCGTGTAGGGCACAGAGGTGCTCTGTGGCAGGGTATAATTAAAGTCCCTTATTGCCACTTGAACATTCGGTAGTGTTCAGTCCTACTGCACACCATAGGTAATAAAACCTATTAGAACCTATTCGCCTACCTGCATTTTGGTCTCCTTCTTCCACGTCACAATTATTTAAAAGGGCAATAGCTTTTCATGACAATTCAGTAATTCAGTAAGATTGCATTATATTGTACCATTTACACATAGCAATGTTATCCATAACCTAACATAACGTAGCCCGGTATTCAGAGGAGGGGTTTGAGTCGCATTGCATATAAAGGATGTACCAGACTTATGCAAATGTCATTGGATGCATCACTTCCCGGGAAGTCATTGTGTTTACACATTTTCTGCAAAGATGGAGGACACAGATCAAGCTTTGTTCATATTCAGCCATATTGTATGTATGTTTAAGAATATTTCAGGCCAATAGATCAATTCTTGGATTGTAAGAAAAATGGAGAAATGTAAAGAGTATGGTCAACAACCAAGGTTCAAGGCTGACTAGTAGGTCACCTACAAAACCTGGTAGGCCACCTACACGAGAAGAAGGGAGCAGCTGTCTCTTTTATCAAAACGCTGGTATGAGACCAGGTTCAGTGTTGCAGTGTCTCAAATGGTGCATTGTTTTGGGTGTTTGATGACTAACACATTTTGAATGGCATACACATTTTGAATGTCTCGCACAACTTTTCTTTTCCTAGTGGATGTGTTTGAACCTTCTGGTAAAGACGGTTGGAAGCTCACTTGAGACTGGCATTTGCGCCGTGATGGCGGTGATGCAGTCAACACAAGGCCTAACAGGAAAGTTCCTTCTCACGCACCTTCACAGAATCTTTTTCACACCTATTTTTTAGTTTGGTTAGAGATACTAATATGTTAATATAATACAATAATATGTCCCAACCCAGATGAGATACTTTACCCTGTAGACTCCTCAACAATCACCTGAACTGGACTTAAGACTCCTTCTCTGCCAACCATTAAAATGCTAAATGTTCTCACCATTGAATCCAATATAGGCAGGATGTGCCATCCTCGAGGATGGAGAAGCATCAGTCAGGAAAGATGAGGAGAGAGCAGTTGTCTGTGAGGGTTGTTATGCTGTAGCCTCTCCTGTGCACCTGATGTCACTTTCCTTTACACCAAAACAGGTGACATTGATTCACAATAGCTTATGCGTCCTAACTGGACAGATTGATACTCCCAAAGTTAAATTGACTGGGTTACAAATGTAGCTGGTAGATTTCACAATCATAGGATATAATTGCTAGAATACTTATTGAGAAGTCCTGTATATGTGAAACAAATATTTGTTTTATGATCATTTATATTTAGTTTTACTTTATTTAAAGATTTAATTCGTCTGAATATTTTTTAATAAATGATCAACAATAAAGGCCTTTTCTTTCTGCCTGGTTTGCTTATGTTTCCCAAGGCTGCAAATACTAGTGAAGGGTTCTTTCCAGATGTGGCCAAAAGTTTTGAGAATGACACACGTATTGGTTTACACAAAGCTGGCTGCTGCAGTGTCAGATTTTACAATGGTATACTGAAGTATAATTACAAGCATTTCAAGAGTGTCAAATACTATTATTGACATTAAGTACATGCAAAGAGTCAATATTTGCAATGTTGACCCTTCTTCTTCAAGACCTCTGCAATTTGCCCTGGCACGCTTTCAATTACCTTCTGGGCCACATCCTGACTGATGTCAGCTTATTCTTGCATAATTAATGCTTGGAGTTTGTGGGTTTTTGTTTATCCCCCCGCCTCCTGAGGATTGACCACAAGTTCTTAAGGTCTGGGGAGTTTCCTGGCCATGGACCCAAGATGTTTTGTTCCCCAAGCCGCTTAGGCCTCTTTTGCCTTATGACAAGGTGCTCCATGCTGGAAAAGGTCTTGTTCATCATTAACTGTTCTTGGATGGTTAGGAGAAGTTGCTCTCTGAGGTTGTTTTAATACCACTCTTCATTCATTGCTGTGTTCTTAGGCATAATTGTGGGTGGTCTCACTCCCTTGGCTGAGAAGCAACCCACACATGAATGGTCTCAGGATGCTTTACTGTTGGCCTGATACATGACTGATAGTAGCAAAAGGTACAGCTTCTCACTTTTATAGTGCTTATACTTTTGTGCTTGGGTATTGAAATAGGTTTCGCTAAGCATGGTATGTCATTGTTAGCATATGGAAATTCAACATGTTGGCATTGCACTATCCTTATTGTGTGTGTGCAGTCCCGCTAATTGTTTTTCTTTACAAAATAATAAAATAAAACTTTGGAATTTTAGCCATTTAGGACTTTTAAGACTTTTTTGCTATGTCGTTGCATACTGAATGGAAATCATAGTATGATGTTATCAAATTATTTTCAGGTTTGTTTGTTTTATGTAAACATGCGTCACTTTTGTAATGTTATAACAGTTTCCAACTAATTTGTGGGCAAAAAATCTCTGCTCACAGTGGGCAAACAATCTCTTTTTAGGGAGTTTGATCGGATTTCGGCAGATTGTCAGAAAATCCAGGGTATGCTCACTGAGTTTGTCATAGTCCTTCCTGTATTATTATACAGCATAACTTATATGTGCTACAGCATAATGTAATGCAACATTTCCCTACTTTCAACCCTCCCTTCTGACTATCTCTAATTACCCAGTTAATATATTAGTGCAAAGCATAGATTACCAGGCTGATCTATTCACAAACCCGCTATTGATCTTTCACGCAGCCAAGCTGACCAACAATAAGGATTTTAAGCTGAGTCACTCAATAGCAGTCCCTCAGTGGGTCTCCTTTAGCTAATAGGCTAAAACAAGCCAAACATTTTGGTTTCACCATTAATACTTCGATCAATGAACCACAAATGAGCTGAATTCAGATTACTTAAACCAGCAGATTTGTTTACCTCTACTCCTCTCTCTCTTAACGGAATTGCACTCCTGTTGTCGGTTGTTTCGTGTCCTTTATTTCTTCATCTTAGTCTATCTTTCTTTCACATAAACTGATTCCCTGTATTTGTGTCTCTCCACCGCTCTCAATCCCTTATCCTTCTGTCTTTTTCACTACCTCTGCTTCCCTATCCCTTTCTCTCAAACAATATTTCTCTTTCAATCCATCTTTCCTCCTTTCTCTCTCTCTCCCATTTTCTGACCGGGGCCCATCTGAGGGCCAGCTGGTGTGGTTTGGAGCAGCTGAAGCCAATAAATCAGACCAGAGGCAGATTTCCATACGCTGTGTTGGCATGCGCTCTGTCAGCCATGAAATAAAGATGTTAAGGAGCAAAGGGTCAAGGGATATTACCCCCTCCCCCATTTCATAACCCCCCCATCTCCACCCCACACCGAGATGATGACATGCTCTCCACAGGTAGCCTGTCTAAGTCTTTCACCCCCCGTGGTTGGGTTTACGTTGTCCCTGCTAGCCTCCCATAATTCAGTTACACCTCTGCAGTCAGTGGATTTCCCTTTCCTTCTATTACTGTCACCTGCCCAGGATCCATGGTTGTGCAAAAAAAAGTAGCCAGTTCCCACTGTAGCTGACAGAAACCTGACACTCAGACAGAGTGTCTGTAATGATGTCAAACATGCTAGGGCTATGTAGCCACCCCCCTCAATATCCGCCACAAGAACGGAGTTGGGACACACACGTATGAATGACTTCCAGTAGAAGCACTGATAGGCACGTGTATACAGAGCCCCATGCACTGGCACATACACTGGGACAGACTGTCACAGCGCTACTGTCATTTTATCAAGATTTATTTTCTAAGATTGTTTTTGCTGAAGAAAAACGTTCACATGCTATCTTCTCAGAGTTAATGTTGTTTGAATTGGGTAAAACTACCACAGTGTAATGACGACCATCGACACCAGAACGCAGCAGTTGAAGAAGAAATAATGTGATTTCATTTAAAGGGTTGCGACAGTGTATAAAGTATTCAAAACTTTTTATTACAATATACATTACAATTTAAAGGCTTGCTTACACATAATATTACATTCAGTACTGTGTGAATTAATGAACTGCTACAGAGCCTGTCAGTTATCTGTCCACCACTGCTCTGTTCATACCTTCTGCTAGATCAGATAGCAAATCACGCTTAGGCCTCATATAATAACTGAAAAAAAAGTTTTTTTGGGAACACACAGCTTTGCTAATTAAAAAATTGGGCAATAAAAGGGAATGAAGTTTAATGCCAAAAATTGTTTAAATGTAACACTCAACAAGGGGTACTGGGTATTTGCACAAAACCATAATCTAAACCTTAAGCCAGTTTGCTAGCTAGTCTTAATATTAAGGGCCTTATTTATTTATTGTATTTTAATAAAACAACAAGTGATTGTAGTCTCAAAAATAACTGAATCAATTTGAAAAAATGTAAAATTACTGAAGTTTCTTTGTTTTTAGGCTAATTGTTTTTTACTTTATGTGTCACCGCTCACATGGGTCTAATGCAGTTGAAACAAGTAATTATATATTCTCTTTGTAGTGAACTGTGAGATGGAGGAAAGCAGAGGAATGTGCATATACAGAGAAGAACAATGAGCAGTAAATGAAAAAGATTAACTTAAACTATAGTCAGCCATGCATAGTGTAGAGTCAGTATGCAAGCAACTGCGATAATTAACTGTGCTTACTAAGTAAATGTAGACTCTATAAACAATGGACAACCATCATGGGACGAGAAGGGTCTTGCCCTGGAAATAAGAACAAACCCTGGCCATGGTAGTTATCTTAAAACTAGCTTGATTTTTATTTGCAAAAACCAGGAGCATCAAAACAAACAAATAGCTCTAAACAAACAAAACAGGCCTCTTAATTATTTTTTTTCAGAATTTACGGCAAAAACTAGTAAGCGATTTTCTGAAGGTTGACTTTAGGACCATGAGAATTGGTTCAGACTACATGAAGAGGCCACATTTGAGGTCTGGGAGAAATTTAAAAACTATTTTGTGTGTGTAGCCTTTCATCAACGCGTGCACCAGAGACGCATTGTGTCTGTGTCTTGCTCACAGAATAGGCAAGATGGGGATAGACTTTGTAATAAACATTTCATTGTGAGTGTTTTTGGGAAAGGGTTTTCATTTTAGAATCATCACTGCTAAAAACAACAGAAAATACTCATGCAGTGGAAGATGCGTCAATGGGCCGTTTCAAAAGCTTGCAGGAAAGTATCACTTTCTTCATGTCTCTTGATGAAAATATATTGCTATTCATAATTTCATAGTTTTGTAGCTGATACTGTATGCCAAATACCTGATCTAATACATTTATATCCATGCACTATATTATGTACAATTACATAAATAGAGGGTATTTATTTATATATATGTATATATATATATATATATGTACATATTTTCCATTAATTATTAGATTTTTTTATAATTCAACTGAAAAGTTAACTTTTTATGATTGAATTAGCATTTGTCAACATTAGAAGCATCATCAGAAGTACATTATTTGTATAATTTCGGCTGAAGTTCCGAAAGGACAGGATATTGCTATCAACAATGACAGATTGTGTTTTATAATTATTAAGCATCAGTATTGTCTAATAATTTCTGAATTGCATCCCTAGTTGAAATGGGTGTCTTTAACAAACTAAAATCATGTCTCATATCAGCAAGAACTGTGCAACCCACTTATGTTAGTGCAACATTTTGGAAATGTGTAATAAATAATTCAGTGTCAGAATTGAAACCTCTGAATCTGTCATACAACTCAGATCACTTAAATTAGATAGGACTCCCACACTTAAAGTCAAACATTGGTTAATGTTTAATGTAAATAAGGCTTTCCTGAAGAAACCTCTAATTCTTTTTTTTTTTTTAACTAACAATCTTTTTGGAAAAACAGCAGTTATCAGATCTGCTCACAAAACTAGTACAGTATATATATATATTATTAAAAAGGTTTCTGTGATATAGGACTTAACCGTAAAGAAACTTAGGTTTTAGCTTGACCTATGAATAAAGGTAAAATAAAAAAATATCTAAATGTTTCTCATCCTTCCTCGTGGTCAGTGTGAGGTCAAAGGTGAAAAGAATAGATCCATTTTGGTCTCTGCTAGCCTTGGTCTGTCTGACCTCACCTCTCTGTTTACAGACTCACTCATAGACTGCTATGCCAGGGTCACAGCACCAACAATCAATCTGTGAGTTTCTGTGTGTATGCAAGCAACTCTAAGAATATTAGCACACTTTCTTTTTCATCGTAACACTTACTTCTTTTCATTCCCTTACACACTTGACACTCCCACCCACAGCTGTTCTTCTGTCTGTCTGTCAATCCATCTGTCTGTGAGGTTAACACTACACAGTAAAACCATAGAGGATTTCTCTTGACCTAAGTCCCTTTGTAGTGTAACAAAGGAAAGCCTTGTGGTGGAGATCATTCTATTAGGACTAGACCCTCCCTGGCCACCCAGGATGTAACTCAAAAACACATGTTAACACATGCACACACATACACTCACACACACTAATCGTCAAACCATTGAGGATGTCAACGTTAAACCAGCCCAGCAGGCATTGGACGTGACCACATCACTATCGGTTTGATACTAAATACCGCCGGCCAGGTGCTGGGTTTCACCAAGATTAGTGATTGGGTATTATTTTTCTAGACAGAATATCTCTTTGAAGGGTAGGGAGAGTGAGACAGTCATAAATGTGGGGATGTCTGAGACCAAATGAGAAAGACAAATAGTATGGGTTTTATAAGGTTAATAGAGCAACACAATATCACAAATTCACTTCAAAACCCGAAATTTGGAATCATTTCAGAATCTAAATGTTTTCACAGGGTTGAGGTGGTGAGGTGGTTTAAGCATTCTAACACCACTTGGGTAAAAATGAAAACACGTATCTTTGGCAAACTGTGTTTCAGTTTATTGCAGTCAATGGTTAAGTTTTGGTATTAAATCAGTCCATTGTGTCAATTTGAGACTGTTAGCAGGTACTATTTAATGAAGCTGCCAATTGAGGACCATGCTTTCTCAAACTAGAAACTCTGGCGTATTTGCTCAGTTGTGCACCGAGGTCTTCAACTCCTCTTTATATTTTGGTTATAGCCAGTTTGAGCTTTCTAGAAAAGCAGTAGTATGCAGTGTTGTATGATATCTTCTTGGCAATTTCTCTCATAGTGTAGCCTTCATAAACTGACAAGTTTCAGAAGAAAGGTATTTGTTTTGTTTCTGGCCATTTTGAGCCAGTATCAAACCCACAATTGCTGATGCTCCAGTTACTCAACTAGTCTAAAGAAGGAAAGTTTTATTGCTTCTTTAATCAGCATACCGATTTTCAGATCGCAGAGGGCCTTAAGCCAGAAGACTCAAGCAAACTGCCGCTGCAGGGAAGCTCTTTTCCAGCCTGGAGATCAAGCATGTTTTTTTACGAAGGAGCTCCCTTTCGTGTGCCCAACCCATAGCATCACCAGCATATTATGTGCTACAAACAAAATACCCTGTTTCCTGGCTGTTGCTGGCATTACCCACTTCTGGACTCTATTCCCAATCAACTTGTGTATTTTCTTCCCAGTCTTAGTCGAGCATTGTCAGTGTTTGTTTGCATGTGATCCATATGCGTTCCAGAATGTTCATGTGCCTCGCAGATCTGACTTGCTTTTTCTATAATTCTAAAAACTGCCTCTTGCTTCTTCAACCATGACAGTAACAAGCTGGTGGAAAAGGTTTACATCTATAGAGTTGTTTTCTCCTTAATTCTCCTCACTTCTCACCTCTCCTCAATTCTCCAGACTTAGAAAGGAAAAGCTAGTTGTAATAATTACTCCAACATGTTGGTCTGCAATCCACATGACATTGCACATTAGTGGCTCTCCTGCCGTGTCTCTCATCTCAGTTCCACATTAGCACATTGTAAATGTCGTAGTAGACCCAAAATCTTTTTCAACAACTAGGCAAACACTTGGCTACAACACTTGGCTAAAAACAGATGTTTAATGATTATTTTCCGGTTGAAAATTGCTGTGTTTTTGTTGCTCATGGCATTTTTAACATCACATTTTCTTACTTGTATGAGAGCTTTTCTTTAATTTGTCTGTAATCTAACCTGTTTATAGTCTGAATAACGCATGATGAGTATGTTTAAAACAGCTTTTTGTTGCAGCCATCCACCACACCAGCCGACATTTAAATGATCATTCAACCAGGTTTGCCCTGACTGATCATGCAAAGGAAACATCTCAAATTTCAAATGATGTTTGTCAATTGAGTACAGGAGGTTTCATCAGTTTTTCCTAACAGTTTAAGTAATCATATTTGTTATGTAAAGGTAAAATTCATCTTTGTTCAGAATTGCTTCTTTGAGGGCTTTTATGCCAGGGTTGGGTTCAATTCCTTTCAGCATGACAACAACCTGAACCACATAGATAAGCCACTGCTGGATTGTATAAGTGACAAGTCTCTAAATCTTGGGCAATGGAAAGGATAGGGGGAACCTCCCAATCCAGGTGTGAAAAGCAGGTGGAGGCATACCCCAGAACACACATAGCTGTAATCACTATCCTAAGGCTCACCAACATAGTACTGAAAAGGGTTTTAATACTAATCTACATGAGATATTTACGTTTGTTTTACATTCAGTACATTGGCAATTCTTTTTTATTTTGCTCTGTTGTTATTGGGTATTGTGTTGATTTATGGCAATTTTGTATTGATTTAATCAGTTAAAAATTAACTTTAGAACGCAACATAATGTTGAGAATGTAGAGTTGTTGTTTACTTTCTAAAGGCACTGTATTACTTTCATAATAAATCATAATAATTTTGCATTACGCGCATTACATATTTAAGGTACTGTTTATATACTGTATATAAACATTAAGCAGTACTATTAACTCATTATTTTGTTAATTTAAAGTTTCACATGAATCATGTGTTGTTTTAATAAATGTCTTGTTTTAACAACATCTTTGTTTTAACTAACCTGACACAACGTGTGTTGAAGTGGCTAACACATTGATGGTGTGGAAAAGAACACAATATGTGTTATCCCTTAGTTGATTCACTAGATGAGTTAAAATGTGAAAACATAGCGTGATCTATTCTTAGAATGCAATATGCAGACGGTAATGGCCATGAATCACATTCACACCAAGTCCCAATATCATCTTATTATTGTTTTAATCTTTCCCATATGAATTATAAATTCCAGAAATGTAGATTTGATAGGTAGACTTGTTTAACTTGGTGGTGATATATACTGATGAGCCAAAACATTATGACCACCTGCCTAATATGTTGTTGGTCAACGGGATTGCCTTCGTTGTACTCGCACATCGATGAGCCCTGGGCACCCCAACACCCTGATGCCGGTTTGTGGTTTCCTCCCTCCTCAGACCACTGTGTGTAGGTACTCCCCACTGCTGACCAGGAGTACCCCAGAACTCCTTGCCGTTTCAGATACTCAGTCGTCTGGTCATAACACTTTTAAGCCACTCAGGTTCACTGATTGTTCGCCTACCATCTTATCTACCCAGAACTTGACTTGCGCCCTTGTTGAAAAATTAACGTTATTCGATTCACCTATAAGTGCTCATAATGATTTCCCTGTAAATTGATTTGCTTGGCAGACAAACAACTATGGAGCAACATTTGAAGAATAGTACACCTACTAAAACAAACTTCTAAAACAACATTCACTACAACATTGCCTTACCAAATTCAATGGAATTATAACTGACTTAATAGCATACCTATAAAATCATTTTGGTGTAAAAAGCATTACAAAGGTTTGAAAACATGACGTTATCTTAAAAGAAGAGCGTCATTATTGTCTATTATTGATTATAAAGGCCCTATGTTCAACAAGAAATGTGTCAGTGTCCCAGAACAAGATTACTACAACGTTTACTTGAATTGGCTGAAACTAAAATCATGGCACATACACTGCTACTCTGGGTCTTGATAAACTAAATGTAATAAAGATCAAAATCTTTACTGTACATTGTGTAATTCGTTGAGAACAAAATTACTTAACAATGGTCAATGGAAACCAAAATCACTGGATTTTGCTGGATTCAAACTCACACCAACAATCTAAATAAACAATTGAAATCACAGGCTGTTCCAACTTGCGCTACTTTCATTACGATAACTCATAATGTGTAATAGTAGTGTGTGTGGCCCCCACTTGCCTGTTTGCACTACTGACAACATATGGAAGTAATTACCTCCTTTCATTACTAGAATGTCGTGGCTGCATTGACGCAGTAATTTTGAGTAATGAAATTAATAACATTTTAAAAAGTAAAATGACAGCATAGCCTGTTCATGGTTTCTTGCTGATGATGACACCAGCACAAATACAATATCAGGTCTTCAGCAAATACCTATTTACACAAATATTTCACTTTTGTTAAAGGGTCAAGGTTTTCCGGCTATCACAGTATTATACTAACTATTACTATCTATATATATATAGTTATTTAATATCAACAAATATCAACACTGTTTAAAGATTGGTATTGGATCTTAACCCAGTATCAGCTAATGCTAATAGTTCAATCCTCAGAATAAGTATTGGAAATGGAGGAAAGTGGTATTGGTGCATTGCTTGTAAGAGGCAGAAATTCAGTGACTTAATTTTAAGATAGTAAAACATTCCATTTTTACTTTTTTTATTTTTATTTACTATAGATAGTGGCACAATAGACTCAGGTGTGGAGGGGTTGCATGTCTGCATGTGGCAGGTAGGTGGGGTGAGTGACTGACTTTCAGATGTCTCTGTTGGTCACCCAGGAATAATGTCGTATGCATGTTGCTGACCACCCTTTATTAATGTCACTTTGGCAGGAGGGGTATGCAGCTGCCCACTGTAGGCACTGGAGGCAAGAGACAGAAGAAAAAGAGAGTAGGAATGGATAAGGCAGTCAGTTCCTCTGCATACATGCCTCTTACAATACATACAACCACAGCATGTCTGTGGATCATATGTGAACATGTCAAATATTGTATGTAAATGTGTGTGTGTTTGTTCGCATGAACACTGTGCTATACAGAGTATAGATATACTGTCCATTACTGACCATTAAGTGTTAAGAGACATCCCTCTGTGTGACACTGTTCCTGCCCTCTCAGTACTCTGAGTAATGCAGACAGCCTGTCGGGACAGAGGCATATGGGGGCTGGTCTGGGGTCAGCTTCCCATGCTGACCTTTTTAACACCTCAGTTCCCAGGAAGCATCCAGAAAAAGTGACTGTTTCTGCAGCAGTCCAGCAGTACAGTGGTAAGTGCATTAAGGGACTAACATAGGAAATATTTACAGCATCATTGGAATCCTCTCGCAGTGTGACTCTTAGTTTTATCTTGCTGGCTTCCAATGTGGTGCCATTTCTATGTAGCTCTTTATTAGTGCTGCCATTACAGACAGGCGCCAGGGGGCTAACACTTGTCTCTTCCTGGTGTAAAATGCACTTCTTTCCATTATAACACTAACATAATCCTTGCCTGACATTTGTGTCTGAAGCCAAGCCTCTAACTCTGCTATCTTTACCTGAAGATGATAGTTCTCCTCCATGTTGAAATTTTAAAAAAATGAGGGCTGAGGGAGTTAACGCGCTAATCTCTGTGATTAATTTAAAACGTTTAACGCACTAAAATAAAAAATAAAAATACTTTTCTGCGTGAATCACAATCACTATAGCCTCGGTTTTAACCACTTACTGTTGTGACAGCTATTGTGAGTTAGAGATGGGAAATTCGGACCTGCTGACAAGGATCTTTGAATCTCGTTCAGCAAAATAAAATAATAGTTTTTAAAGTCATTTCGTTCGTTCGTTCATTCTTCCGGGGGGCTGGGTGTCAGACGTTTAATAGCGAATGCTGAATACGTCCACTATTGCAAGCAGTTCATATTCCAAAACTGAAACTCTTAAAGCATCTATTAAAACTATACATTACAGTATGCTGGCTACATAAAAGACTGGGTCTTCGGTAAAGTCATTCTTCATTTGTGTCACGTTACAGTCGCATACTGTAGCTCTTTGGAATTTAGCAAATTGAGATCAAATGTATTGAACGTAAGAAAATAAAAACGTTAAAAAAAATTAAAGCAAGGTTAACAACAAATATGATTGAACAAAATTCAATCGTATGAACAAATTCATTAAAACGTGGTAAAAGTGTATGCTTACCTCAATAAATTGATTTTAAATCGTAACATTTCTGACGTCAGCATGTTTAGAAAAAAAGGTTACATTCAATGATTGCCAGGACTGTGTGTAGTTAGTAAATTCCAAATATGATTTTATCAGATTTGATCCAACAACATTCTAATTATATTGCTTGTCCCATTCCTATTTATAACATTTTGAGCCCTTGCAGCCTCTTGCGCTCAATCACTTCCATCACGTGATGCCAATTAAGTCTGTGAGGGTTCAGGGCTTAAGGTTTAAGAGGGACATTGAAGCTTTGTTGTTTATAATGTTGCTGCATATAATTGATGGGAATGCCTACTCTGTAGTATTGTTTACAATCACAAGATGTCATAATGTGTTCTATTTAAAATATGCTTCATTGTGTTTATTGCTTTATTTTAGTCATTCTACCACACCTAAAAGTGTTGATTAATCGTGATTAATATAATTGATGGGAATATTGATAAGTGCATATTTCTTAAAAAATATTGAAATATTTAATTGGGTATCCTAATTTTGTCACGTGACTGTACATCATTCTCAATAATGATTGTGTGCGATTCATTTTTTTTTTTTTTTAATAAATTCCCAGGCCTACAACAAACAGGACGAGTAGCTCTGCTACTGAACTACTCACAGTTCCCCAGGGCGTCGCATTTCCCCTCTGTGAATTTAGTGAAATGCTCTGACTGCCTGCCGATTCCTCATTGCCCCTTTCATTTTCCGTAACCAGGAAGCCAGATTTCATTCATAGTTTACACCTTTCTCCGTACCTTAGCCCACCATAAATCCCTGGTACCAAACGTACAGTTTAAACAGGAACGTCCAGAGCAAACATTAGCATAAATCATGATGTTGTCATGATGCCAGAAAGCAAGACACAGACACAGAGGTAACTCCAAAAGGATATTTTAATAAACATACTTGGTATACATGGAATACACAAATAACACCAACAAAGACCCAACAAGAAACATTGGGGCAGGAGAAACTTAAATTGGGAGCAATCAAGAAGTTCATAAGACAATGAACTGAAATGGCCAAACATAGAAACAGCGAAACTAGAACAGAAAAGCACAGAACCTAGAAATTCAACAAAAGACACGGCATAGGCCGTGACAAAGCTCAGAGGTGTAGCCCGGCCAGGGTACAGCTCCAATGGAAATGTGGCATAAGTGTTTTGTTTTCAGTAGCAGTGTGGATCTTAGAGAGGATCTGTCCTGTTACACTGAGACCTGGATCCTGTCAGATGTCTTGTTAGTATAATAAGCAGCCACCAGGGAGTCCAAGGACAGTCTGTTTGCCCAGGTAGGAGGCCCTACAGTGTGGAAGTGTGTGTGTGTGTGTCTTACTGGGACGTAAAGGGGCACAAACAGTGGTCTAACCACAGGGACAATAGCTTATCTGGGCTATGGGTTCACTTTAAATATACATTTCACATTTAAAATAAACACACATACAGAATGTCGGTTAACATGATATCAAAAGTGCCAATCAAATTGAGAATTTCCCCAAATGATGCACATTTCCTTGTTGTAAGCAAACCACAATATCCACAATTCATAGACATGT
Source organism: Novumbra hubbsi (assembly GCA_016801125.1). Lineage (NCBI taxonomy): Eukaryota > Metazoa > Chordata > Actinopteri > Esociformes > Umbridae > Novumbra > Novumbra hubbsi. The sequence goes on from JACXGK010011620.1 coordinate 13,801, forward strand.
CAAGGTTGTCTTATAAGGCAGAATCATTAGAAGCAACAATTGTTTTGCAATCTCAAAAAGACTAGCTGGCTTGCTAGCTCCCCAGAATTGGTATTAACTTAAAGTACATTGTTATAAAAAGCATAAGATAGGGGATGTGACCACAGCTCCCAGCAAGCTGTAATCTTTACAGAGGCAAAGAAAATATCTCTGTCTGGCTATCCTGACAAACACTGTTAAAATATCTCCAGTGTAAAGATGATAAAATATCCTAATTAAATAAAAATTAAAAGACCAAAATCTCTTTTACAGCTGAGCCTTGCATTACTATAATAATTGATTAATAAAAAGATAATTAATAACTATTTGAAAATGATATTTAACCTTTATCCAATTTCTTTGATTGGCATTTGATGAGTGTGGGGCAAAATATTCAAAATAGTATGTTCGATAACTGTTATTCTTCAAATTCATTTTCTTTGTTTATTAGTGGGGAAGTGTTTTGCATGCCTGCGTTATATAAAAACATCCACCAATATCTGGCTCATTCAGATGTCAGTGAAGTGTGCAATGAGTGATGTGTGTGAAATAATGTGCACCTGCGAAAGTGAATACCACGGATAATCTTGTCATCATGGAACATGGTGCCTAACATGGGATGTATTAGGCAGCATGTGAACATTTTGGCCTCAAAGCTGATGTGTTAGAAGCAGGAAAAATGGGCTAGTGACTTTGACAAGGGCCAAATTGTGATGTCTAGACGACTGGGTCAGTATCTCCAACGCTGCAGCTTATGGGGGGTGTTCCCGGTCTGCAGAGTGCCTATCAAAAGGGGTCCAAGGAAGGAAACATGGTGGAGCGGCGACAGGATCGTGGGCGGACAAGACTCATTGATTCACATGGGGAGCGAAGGCCTGCTTGTGTGGTCATAGAAATGTGTCAGAACACACAGTGCCTCCCAGTTTGTTGTGTGTGGGGCTGCGTAGCCACAGACCAGTCAGGGTGCCCATGCTGACCTGTCCACTGCAGAAAGCACCTACAATGGGCATGTGAGCATCAGAACTGGACCATGGAGCAATGAAGAAGGTGGCCTGGTGTGATGAATTATGCTGAATTACACATTATTTTACATAACGGGTATGTGTGTTTCTTACCAGGAGAACACATGGCATCGGGATGGACTCTGGGAAGAAGGCAAGATGATGGAGGCAGTGTGATGCTTTTGGCAATGTTCGACAGGGAAACATTGGGCCCTTATTTTGAAACGTACCACCGAACGAAGCATTCTTGCAGACCATGAGTATCTTTCCATGGAAACGGTATTCCCTGATGGAATTGGCCTCTTTCATCAGGATAATGTGCCCTGCCACTAGGCAAAAATGTCTTAGGAATGGTTTGAGGAACACAACAACGAGTTCAAGGTGTTGACTTGGCCTCCAAATTCCCCAGATCTCAATCCCATTGTGTATCTGTGGGATGTGCTGGACAGACAAGTCTGATCCAAGGAGGCCCCACTTAGCTACTTACAGGATCTGCTGCTAACGTCTTGGTGCCAGATACCACAGCACACCTTCAGAGGGCTAGTGGAGTCCATGCCTCAACGGGTCAGGGCCGTTCGGGTGGCAAAAGGGGAGGGGCTACACAATAGGAGTTTGGTGGTCATAATGTTATGGCTGATTGGTGTACACACCCTCATTAACCAGCGACATCATAATGTTACGGCTGATTGGTGTACACACCCTCATTTACCAGCGACATCATAATGTTATGGCTGATTGGTGTACACACCGTCATTTACCAGCGACATCGTAATGTTATGGCTGATTGGTGTACACACCGTCATTTACCAGCGACATCATAATGTTATGGCTGATTGGTGTACACACCCTCATTTACCAGCGACATCATAATGTTATGGC
>JACXGK010011621.1:0-15696 GCA_016801125.1 Novumbra hubbsi
TCCTATCTACCCACCCCCAACACCCCCAACCCTATCTACTCTTCTAACACCCTCCCACCCCAATCAATAAACTTTATTTCATAAGCCCATTTTTACATCAGCGGCTGTCATAACATGTTTTTGCAAACACCCAGCCTTAAACCCCAAAGAGCAAGCAACAAATACAGCACAGTGGCTAGGAAAAACTCCCTAATTGGGGTCAAAATTCAGGAAGAAACCTAGAGAGGAACCAGGCTCAGTGGGGTGGCCAGTCCTCTTCTGGCTGTGCTGGGTGAACATTTTAAAAGTACATATTGTCAACATTTTTAAATGTCAGCGGTATGAACAATCAGGCGTGGTTGGCACAATTCCAGCTAGAATCATCAGCTTCCACTGAACCAGGAGGGCTTTGGACAGGGACAAGTGCCTGGTAGTCCAGATATGTGGTCCAATGGTTCGTCCTCCTATGTTTAAACAGAACAGACCGAAGGAAAGTTAGAGACCCTGTTCCCATGGCACTATAATAAAAATTCATAAAAGAAGTCTACCTACTTACCTCACTGGGCAGCACCTGCAGGTGACCGGGGTAACAGAGCTTCACCCAACACCAGTGTTGTTCCAGGGGGATCTATACAGATAAAAAATGGCAGCGGTGACTCTACACATTGAACAATCAAAAGGGGTTAGGAAAGGCGATGACAGATCTATGGTACATTACACTGTAAAAGCGGTGTTCTTGGTCCTCCAGTTTCATGTACGTTCAGCTGTACCCTCAAGTACTTGGTGAAAGACTGCGATCCCAACACTGGAGAGCCTGATGACGACGGTTACGATGATGAATACGTGGTATGTGACTGGTCATTCAGACTACCGACTGTGTTTCAAGGCGTACATACATTCTTAGCATCACTTACCTTAAGTCTCTGAATTTGATCAATTGTCCATCTCCACTTTCTCATCCGTCTCAGTTGGAGGACTTGGAAGTGACGGTGGCAGACCACATTCAGAAGGTGTTGAAGCCCAACTTCGCTGCAGCGTGGGACGAGGTTGGCGACAGCTTTGAGAAGGAGGAGACGTTCGCCCTGGCCTCCGTCAGAACGCTGGACGGTAACCAAGACAACAAGACCTCATTCTACACGTTGTTAGATAGAATAGTGGTTCCCAACCTTGTTCTGTGCAAGTCTATTGTCTAATGCTTCTTAAGTACCCCCGGTTGGGTACCACTGTTCTTGAGGAGTGAATCTTGTATGTAGAATTGTTAAGTACAATCTCAGTGTTGATATTTGATTGTGTGACAATGTCTTTGGAAACATTTAAAACGTTTCCTACTGTACGAGTCTCTTAACAGGCACGAGGGACACTGTGTGAAATACCGGTCTTTCCTTTTCCAGAGGCCGTCGGTAACATCATCAGTTTCCTGGGCATGCAGCCTTGCGAGCGCTCTGACAAAGTCCCTGAGAACAAGAATTCACACATCCTCTTCCTGGCCGGTGGGTAAATCGCAATGAACTTGCACGTGTCGATTTTGAATCATCGTCTTGCTCCCTTACGTAGCCGTTGCATGAGCGTTATTCCCGAGACTATTGTGAAGAGCGAGCTCCCACCTGGACGCCGGCAGAGTGTTGCGTAGTGGACATCGCCCCGCCACGGGTGCCGAGGGCCTGACCGCTGTATCCCTTCGCAGGCGTGTTCCGTGGAGGTCACGACGTCCTGGTGCGTTCACGCCTGGCCCTGGCAGACGGTGTCACCATGCAGGTGACGGTTCGCAGTTCTGACAAGACGGCCGTGGACATCATCCTGGCCTCCGTGGGTTAGAGGGCCTGCCCCCCCGAGCCGCATGCCCGTCGGTCCAAGACGAGTCTTCGTTGTGCCGTCTCCACCTGTGCCCCGTTTATTCTCAGTTCAATGTGGTGTTGTTGGGGATTTCTATGCTACTGGCATCTTTCCACAAGCAACTCATTCACCCTGTTTTTCTTTAGTTTGATGTACAAAAAACGGCCTATGATCTAGCAAATATACTAATAAAGATTTACCATGGAAGTACAAACTGATTATCTTTTGGACCAAACTTTTGTTACACAAGTTTTTTGGAAAACTAATTTATTTCAAGAAAAGCTGTTTGCCATTATTAGTCAATGCAGAAATCAGATCAAAATGCATTATTCCACACAATGCCTTTCCAAATGAGGCACAGCCAGAATTGAGACAATCAAAAATACCTCTGAAATGTACCAAACGGCCATGCTTCAGTTAGTACACCGATGGTAGACCTTACAAGTGTTCCTGTGGCTCACGTTTTCCATTTAGCAGTCATTTTGTTCACCGTCGAAGATTACAATTGGCCCCAACACCCGTGATAATATTCCAACAACAACAGCAGCAGCTTTAGTGACGTCAATGCTTACAATGGATTCTTCCAGGTGACACCTTGTCCCACATCCAGGTGTTACACTCACCTACTCAGGGCTCTTTACATCTACGCTCAAAACGTATGTCTGTCCATGCATTGATGTCGCTGGAAGTATGAACATTTGTATTCATTAGGTAGCACATGGCAGAAACGCATGTTTGGAGTCCCAAAAGAGCATGACCAGGGTTATTTACTTGCTGGTGAGGATGCTTAGAAAGCATTAATGAAGCTGAAATAGGCGTTGAGGAAGCCTGTGGGGTCTTCCAGCTGAGGGTAATGACTGATGTGTTCATCCAGAACTGAGACCGTGGACCTCTTGACCAATCGCCTGAAAAAGAAGAGAGCACTGCATTAAAAGGGACAGATTTGGTCTGGAGGCAGCGTACAGCTATTTTAATAATAAACTGTCACATACAGCCTTTACTGTCACACTAATCCCTGTAAAAATTGCCTTTTAAAAGCTACAGTTCCTATAACCTGCTTTCAGATCGTACTACAGGGAAGCCTGTATTTCCCTTAATTCAAATGTTAATGCGATCCCACACTACATTTAAAATTTCCACTTCTGCCTGACTTATTTCAATATGAAAATAAAAACCCAATCATGTTATTCGCATTGTGAATTTCATGTACTGCGATGCACATTCGCTGTCAATGTTCAAATGTTTATGAAAAAAAGCCACCTGGCTTTTCACAGTCATGTTTTACTAAATCAAAATGTTAATTCAAATGTAAGAAACAGCACCACCCTTTGCTATTGGAGTTCCATGCGCTACGGCCGTGGTGGTGGTCAATGACCCCAATCCATGTCAATAAGACAGATGGAAATATGGCAGAGGGGCACTTACTGGTAGTGGAGGATGAACTGGGGGTGAGGGTTCACTGGGTCCAGGGGGCCATAGATCATGTGCACTAAAACCACGAATCAGAGCAAGGGAACAGGACAGTCAGGGAGAGAGAGAGAGAGAGACATGGGGAAGCTTGGTCACAGGGGAACAAGTACGATTACGTGAAGAAGTTCCAACGGGCTTATTGGTTAGCAGGCAACGACGGACAGTAGCCATTTTATAATCTAAATCTAGTACATACCCTCCATTAATAATAAACCTCAACTCCTTGCAGTAAGATTCTGTAGGCTCTGGTGATACGGGCCGACTATCAAATTAACCTCAATGGAGCCTTGATACGTTAAGAAGCTTCCAGAAAGAAGTAGCTTGGCTGCACTGACTCACTGTCCGTTTTTTTACAGAAGGAGCAGGCAGATTCAGTCCTGAAGTTTTTTTGCCAAGTGATGCTAGATAATTGCCTCAAAGGGTTCTCTGGTCTCAACTATATCCTATTAAGACAACAGTTGAATTAACATATACATAATGGTGAATTAGTAAAGAGCTTATTTATGAAGTGTTCGTACGGAAACTCCTTTGATACACTGCCTAAGACCGGCAAGTTACTTTATTATTTTTTTGTTGCAGTTTTTCTAATATCCAATTGTTGTTTTTGTTGTGCATTTGATGTATTTTAGTAAACAGGGATCACGTAACTGACTCCCAGTACTCTTTGAGGACACCTTATGTGAACCAGTTATTGATGCGTCACAGTTCACGCAAGGCAGTGCTTACCTGGAATGAAAGTAGAGCTGAGCGCTCCCACCCATCTATCTCGGTGTTCCATCCTCTGATTAAGGTAGTGCAGGATACTACGAGAAGACACTGTTTCAGTATCATCACTGCTATCAAGTAATCAGTTAACTTATACCGGCCAGTGTAGAGAACAAGACACCATATGCATTGATCAGGTACCCAATTAGAAAAACATCCATTGGACTACCACACTGTAAATGAACTAGAGACCAGGATAGTGGGTGTTGCCATGAGTGAGTCTACAGTACCTGTCCATCACCAGGTTCCCATCGTTGAAGCGAACCCTGGCCCACATGTCCAGAAATTCAGCGTCTGTGGGCTGTGTGTAGGGACCAAACACGTCGCCAAGCCTTAAAGGCAGATGTGGGTAAACACACGGTCCCCAAAAAAAAAACTAAAAACATTTTGTGTGAGCAATTTAAAGCGCTTCCCAAGTTCTAGAGCATAGTTTGCTTGCCAACAAAATAGTTTTACACAAGTGTTATTCAATATTTGCATTAAAAAAACTGTACAAATACAGTACAACAATGATGAGTCCCTTGCTGTAATCATGTTGTTCTATTGTTGAGTCTACAGCAACAAGTCCTTGACCTATATGTAGTTCAATTTTTCTGATTTTAAAATGATATTTCAGTGATTTAGCAGATGCATCCATCCAGAGCACAGACAATTAGCCTTAAGTGCCTTGCTCAAGGTAACAAATGCAGATTTCTCCTCCTCAGCTCTGGGATTCTATACAAAACATACAGTATGTGAAAAAACACAAGCTTGTACCCTTTAGAAAACAACATGAAGTTGATGAGACGGGTCAGTACAGGAGAGAGAAAGCTGGAGTCCTTGAGGAGCTGTGTGGCAGAACATTGATTATCCAACAGAACAAAAATAAGACAACATAATGAGTCAAATGAAGGGAATGCCTAAACAAGTAAATGTTGACTAACCTTCTGGAGAAATCTGGGATGATGCGTTTCAGGGAATATTCCTATATTAGATTGAGGAAAATATGGCAAGTAAACCGTAGGACAAACTATCAAAGCAATGTCCCTCTAAGAAGGGTTTACACTACTACACTGCAGGTATATGCCAAGGTCAAATAAAGCAATAGAATGCAGACTGAATTATTGAAATGGACAGGCCAATGCTAAATGTTTTTTAAAGCAATGTGCTATCACCAACCCCCATTTACTAAGATATGGTTAGGCCTTTTATGGTAGTGGTAACCAATCAGAAAGAGAGGTTGAACTGTACTCTACCTCCATTGGATAAACACAGACTGTTGATGTTCAGGCGTCCAGTCCGGTTGTGGTCACTCCTATGAGATAGGAAAAAGAGTATTACATACCGAAATCATTAATAGGACTAAAGTAATTTGCATTAGATTTAAAAGCCTGTTAGAAATGGCCCCGTAGCTGATGACGCACAACAACTTGGGTGCGATGGGGAGTTTTAAACTAGATTTTATTCCCGCAGATGAATAAAGTTTGAAGTTTTGGTCAAAAATAATGAAGCCTATTTAAAAAATGATACAATTTTATAAATCGATTAACAGAGAATGGCTGTCTAATCACATTCACAACCAACAGCATAAATATTGTAGAAGTCTACAACCTCCACTTTTCCAAATTTCCCAATATTTTTGGTTTGGAGAAATATCAGGGATTTGTCTGATTTGTTTAACAAGAATGTGTGGAAGGACTGAAGAGAGTCCAGTTAAAAGAGCAGTGGGCCAGACCCAGAACCACGCTACAGTGACCCTGACCTCTGGACCAACCCAGGCCACGATAGCAGGAAGCTAGTTAACCCTATTGAGACGCCACCACGTGTGCAAAGCCAGTGCAGTTCCCCCAACTAGAATCGACATTCCATTCCCAAATCCTGACCTTTATTACGCAATATCATGCTCACCTGTAAAGGAGCTCCAGGGCAACCGTGTCTCCGTAATCATGTGACAGCAGGTTGACCCTCTGATCTGTCAGACCTAGGTGAGACACCAAAGCCTCCACAACACTGGCCTGCTCAAAGATTGAGTAGCGGTGGGGCCTCTGTCAGGTAAAACGGATATTATGTTAGAATAGGCAGGGGGACCTTTGAGAAGCATTTGCCTTTTTGGATGAAGGGAATTCTTCCTGAAATCACTCAGATATCACATAGGACATGGCAAACCGTTGTAAATGGCAGGAAATAAGCTTTTCTTTTTAAGCAAACAAAAAGAAAAAGTGAGGTCTTTAATGATAAGGGAGGCTTGTTCAATTCTGATGTAGCCTGTTTGGCCATTGATCTCATAGAGGGTAAATGGGAAAACTCACAGGTTTATCACTGAAGCCGAAGCCAAGGAAGTCCAGAGCAATGACTCTGTGAAAACGCTGACTCAGGGGCTCCCATATCTGTACGACAGAAAAACACCCAAGGCAGAGTCAAACACCAGGACAGGTACCTAAATACCTGTTAATTAGGAGTAAAAAAATACAGATTGAAACAAGAGAATATGCCCTAAAATTAAAAAGACATAATGGAATACACACGTTTCATTTAGGAAATCCCCAGTGAGACAATTCTTGGCAGATACTAATACCAAACAAGGAATGCTGTGTCACAATTTAAACAAAAATACTTATTTTTTTTCTCTGGCAACAATTTACTACAAGTCACTGGAGTCTATTTTAAACCAAAAATCATCTGAACTGAGGTTACTGTAGGAATGGAAACAACAGGACTTGCTTGAGCCTGAAAAGAAAACTTCAAATGTTTGTGGCTGTGAACAAAACTATTACAAAAACCAGAAATGCAGACTTCAGGAGATTTTCAGGTGAAAAGGATTTGGGCAGTAAACAAGTCTTCCCTCGATCCACTTGGGTAGGCTATGCTACTGAACACAGCGCACAGTTTGAAATTGCTGGTGTGGTTGGTGTGTATAGAGTGTGCCAGAATCAATGTGTGGCACTGACCATTAGAATAGCTTGCTCGGTGTGTCTCAATTCACATGTGAATACCACTCCATAACCTAAAGAACACTGCTGTAACGCCACAGATAATTGCTATCAAGAAAATGCAATTGTCGTGTCTAACAAAGCGTTGGAAGAAAGAAAAAAAAAAGTATTGCTGTGGCAGCTATGGTTTTTCCAGGCCAGCGTGTCAGGGTAACAGGCACGCAGCAGAAACACTGTAAAGCACAATTACTCTGAAATATCGTTTGATACTGATCACTAGGTTTTCGCCCATCGTTTTCCAATACAAACTGCTGGCTGATATATCGGTGCATCCCCAGTTTTATTTTTATTCTTTTAGCAAATCCTCTCACCCAGAGCGGCCCAGTCACCCTTCAACTGACTAAAATCTATGCACAAACATTCTGTACACAAGCCCCTTCACTTCATCTTGCTTACCTTGTTCCAGTCATAGCTGGAAGTAGGAAAACCATGGAGGAGAATCACCACATCAGAGCTGCCTACAGCACCATAGGACTCTTACCGGAGGTGCCAAAAAAACAAAAAAAAGAAGCATCAGTCAGTAAAATTCGTTCATCACAAACAAAAAGACCTGAAAGCCATATTCACGTGGCTTAGAGAAGAATAGTTGTGAGACAGATGTAGAGGGCAAAAACAAATAACCTGAACATGGGCTAGAACCTTTAGCGATTTAAAGGGGACACTGGACAGTAGACGATGCTTCAACGCATCACAATATTTTAATTATTTTGAAGAAATCTGTGTAAATCAGCCACGATCAAGAAGACATCAGCAATCTGCAAGGTACATACATCAGCATCATTTGAACACAGATTACTTTATTGTTCCTTTTAATTGAAAGGTTTGGTGTTAACGCTGTCCTTTATTAATCCTCATTCATCTCTCACCACAGGAGAACTCATTACAGTAAGTGTTCTCTTAATACTTTCTACGCTACCGTTTTCCAATCAGTAGAGCGACGTGCAGAGAATCGGGAGGTGGATATATACGCAACATCAGGAAGTTGCCTTACCAAATGGACAATGTGGGGGACCAATGAAAAGTGTGCATTAAAATGGGAATAGGCCAGATCCGACCCTTCACCCAATGCCCACCATTACCTCTGTAGAAGATGCTGTTGCCCCTGAAGGTGAAGGAGGCTCCCCCAGAATGCCAGGACAGTAGGGCTGGGGAGAGTTGTGGGGGGGGGGTGTGCAGGTAGACGGCCAGGAGAGGAATGCACAGCAAGCCCAAAAGAAACCACCGTTCCCTCATTTTGCTTAAACTAGAAAGGACTTGCATTCCGCAACCTGGAACGTGGAGGAACACAAGATTGTATGTGTCCGTCCAGACAAACACACACCGTGATTGCACAGTAGTTCAATGTTTTCGTTTTTATTGGTCAAGAAAATGCTACGGTACTGGTGGTTATACCTTGGTTTTTTACTGCTGTGGTGGTGACCAAAATTTAAAGTGACATAGTATTTTGTCCATTGTGCTACCATGAATGTTGACCTAATTAATTATTAGAAACAAGGTGAGAGCGAAAACCTGCAGACACTCCACTCTCCGTGTAACCGGTTTAACGCCTATGACCTGAACCATTTCAAAATATAGTTTATGATTCCCTCACCCTGTAAGTAAGTATAGAAAATGTACGACAAATATGCTTTAATTTGCTTGGAACCGCAAATTATAAATTTGCCCTTTTTTATCTGCACAAAACCATATTCAAGTTTTATTAGACTTCTGTGATTGATCTTCTCATAGTATTGTTATTGCGAAGCTCAGAATGACAAACGAATGTAATCTTCCGCAAACGCTATTACACTTTCTCCAATCACGTCGAACGATATGTTGACTTTTCAATCAAACCACCAATATTAGTAGCAGTACTTTGATGGAATCTGTGCCACAACATTATTTGTCCTTTTGTTACCTTGTTGGAGGTAGGGGTATTCACTATACCACCGGATCCTGCTGGTTTTCTGTTTTACTTCATCTGTAATTGCACTCACCTGATGCCCCACGTCTAAAATCAGTCCCTCATTAAATACTTGAAATGAAACAATGTTGTGGAACAGACATCGATTATATCACCTTATAAGTAGAATAACGCATTTCTACGGGTATAATCACCCTTCCTAATGACGGGTTAATAAGTCCCAAAGCTACGCTCCGTTGGTGTCTTGTGACACACAGGCCTACTTATATACATTCTTTAAGCAACGTCGCGGAAAACCTAGAAATCGACAAACATTTTAGGCTACTGAAATCTCTGGCAACTTGCAATAAACTATACTATTTCAAAACGAATATATTAGCCACATTATTTCCGATATACAACCACATGTCAGTTACGGACACTAAAATAACCTAGTTTTGACTACTGAGGCCAGGCCTACCTACAGCAAAGTCACGGCTCTGTCATTCCTATGCGTTAGCGTGATCCGTTTCCATGTCACTTGTGTAGGTTTCGAACCTTGGCCCAGCTTGCAGTATATTAGCGTAGAATGTTTTCATTTGGCATTTTGATGTGGGAGGAGCATGGGACCAGAATTAAGATAGCAGATTTAAAAAATATTACGGAACTTTCTAAATAAAAGTTCCCCAAGGATTTGGGCCAGATCGAAAGCAAAGATTGAGGTTAGCCCTTGCCCGAAAAAAAAATTCTTAATTGAGCTTGATTTCTTAGGGTCCAGCCTTTAACTTACACTGCGAAACTGTCCTCATGTTTTAATAATTACTCGCACTATTAAGTGGCGCTGATGGGGCGCTGATGCAGCAGGCTAACGTTTTACACTGTGCTCCACCTTATTACGCATCTTGCATACGCAGTAATTCTCATACGATAGTTTTTCCTACTATAGTTAAAATTTGGAAACTACACGAGGACACTACAACATTGGACCCAAAGCAAAATACATTGTAATACATTTACCCTTGAACATTTGTTTTGAAGGACCGAACACAGGGAATGCTCATGTCGATATATTGCTGCCACAATCATCAAAGAATTAGGGTTACCAGCAGGGGAGCTGTGCACTGGAGCCATCTATCGGTGTGGATGTCCAACAACAATAATAAATATTCATTATCACTGTCCCTACATATTCCAAGTTGATAAGGACAGATGTACATGGTGACAATTTAATAAAATATCCTTTACTCCGCAATATAAATGAGGAAATAAAATACTATAGCTTCAACAGAACTGATTGTTAGTTGCAGTGTTAAACACTAAATTGTCTGTCCCTGATCAAAAGCAAACTAGTTTCTTCAAGAGCAGATCCTAATAAAGATTTACTAATCTCAATCAAAATGGAAAATGTATGTATTTTTGGGAAGAATATACGCTTCTGAAAGGTCAGTAATGAAAGTGACACAAGTGCAACCTTACAAGGCATTCACCACGAACCAGGTTACGTCTAGGTACCTAATGGTTAATACCATATTCGTTTACCTATTACTCAAACAAACCCTAACTTACCACTAGAGGGCATTGTAAGATCACCAAAACCAATAGGAAGTGTTCACTTATTGTTCAAAGGCAGAATCAAGCCAATGAGGCCAATTATGGATAAAAGGAAAAACATAGCCCCGTATTTAGGCTAAATATTCATTTTTTATTTTTAAAAACCATACACATTACTCGACAAGTTTCAAATGTAAATCCAATCACAATAACCATTTAAATTGCTCAAGATAAACAGACATGAAGTACTTTTATTTCCAAATGTTAAGATAAAAAAATAATAATCCTTAAAACAGATGGATAAACATTCATTCCCGTTACAGGAAGAAGCTACAGAACAAACTTCTTATGTACCCTTTTTCCTCCCATAACTCTTTTTGCAATCTCAAGCTGCTTTTTTTTAAATTTATTTCTAAAACACAAGGAATAAAAACGCATTCTCAAAATATCATTGTGATTGAGCAAACTACTGAGTATATCCCTTCCCCCCTCCATCTGCCCCCTACAACCAGCTAAGTTCAGGGTGTGAGGGCCAAAGAGGTGAGGGGTGTAACAGTCAGAATCTGCTGCCAAAACGAAAGCAACCCAACATGGTTGAAAAGCTACTTGACAACATTAAAAACAAAAAGAAACGTGTTAGTATTTTGACCACAGGCCTATGTTGAAGCCTCGTCTCCCCCTTTCATAACATCTTCCACCCTGAGAAAAAATATTCCAACGAGAACCAATCAAAACCCTTTTAATCTTTAGTCAAACCCCCAAAACTTGGGGTCAGTAGTTTGAAAGTTAGTCTGCGTTTCCATAAAAATACAAAGGTACAATTTTTATGGTTGCCAGTATCAAAATGTTCCCACGGGACGTGTTATGAAATAAAGTACCCTGTGCAGAGATATCAGTGTATGCCTAGTCCTTTTATTATTTAAAAATTCCTGTGTCAATCCAATTTCCAGTATATCAGGTGTCAAAAATATTCTACAAAGAATTTAAACGTAGCAACACTATGACAATTGTAGAACAGTCTTATGGACAAAGATGATGTTTTTTGTATGTCAACCAACCAGAACTCAAGGGGACATTTTTAAATCTTCTTAAAAATAAAGGTTTAAATTTATATCGCTACCTGGAGACATAACATTTCAAGTCAAAATGTTATTTTAACTTATTGAATCCTTATACAATTTTCTATGCCTGAGTAAACAAATTTCAACATTTTACGATGGCAAGGACCAAACAAAACCCAAGACTCCTGAACGTGAAAACTCTTAAGATTTTCATTTCCCTCCCCGTAATCCTCAATTAATAACATAACTAGAAGTAGATTTCCTTTGAATGTGAAAAACAGAACTTGCAACGGCTAAAGCAATGAAGATTGTAAATATTGATATATGAATGCACAGAAAACTTGGGGGTATTTGCCCCATAACTCTGCTATTGAACCCCCCCGCCCCCCCAAAACCAAAATGGACCACTTCGCTATACAAGCCTTAGTGTTTATCTGTTTGGCTAGAAGGTTTCTATTTATCTACAAATATATAACAAATAACAATTGCAGGCAAAAATAGTTAAGTTTCAATAGAAACACCCTTTTTTCCTGACAATACAGCAGTATCTGCAATAAATCCCCTCAGTCAATGTGTTACTCTGTCCCCTAGTTTTCTGCATCATACCTCAGGAAGCTCTTTCGCCTACAAACAGAAAAAAAGTATCTACAAACTTTGTAAACAGACCTGCTTTTTCAAAAACATAAATAATTCAAAATATTAACAGCCAATGGAGCAGAAATACATTTTTGAATGAGCAAGGGCCAAAAGATAGATAAATATACAATACCATTCAGATAGTGAGAAACTAAAGGCTCTTTCATTTCTTACAGCTGATCTTCAAGCCACGAGGAGGACCTCCCTCTCCTCGTAAAAATAATAATAATAATAATTAATAAAAAAATACAGGTCACTTTCAATCTGAGTTTATGTTCACCCCTCTTGCACAGAGAACAACAAATAAGTTATCATGGAGGGATGGTGTGGAGACAATAGATGTCCTCACGTTGCCAGAGGGGTATATTTAAGAACGGAAAAAATGAAGTCAAAACCATTCCCTAAATTGTTGTGAATGTTTGCTTGCTCCAGTCCAGCACCCCTCTCCCGTTCACCTCCTCTGCCGTTTCTCCTCCTGGGGGTGCGGGACGAGCAAGCTCCTCGTCACGGGTAGAACAGTGGATGCGATGGGATAGCGGCCTGGATCAGAGGGAAGTCTCCAGGCTGTGTAGTGGGCTCCCCGGGGCCGAGGGGGAGTCGGCTGCCCCGCTCGCCTCCACGTAGAGATGATTGTGGCTGCTCTCCACGGCGTTATTGTTCTGGTTGGGCGAGGGTGTCGGGGAGGGCGGGGTGGGCGTGGCGTTGCGCGGGGAGGCGGAGTTGCGCTTGGTGGGGGCGTCGTCCTCCGCGTCCGTGTCGTCGATGAGGGGGATGGAGGGCTCGGAGTCCTCTATTCGGAACTCCGGGTGGGTCATGAAGTTGTGGATGGAGCTCCGCGACTCCGGCTTCTCCAGGCCCTCATAGGGGGAGAGGGAGCTGCGGAAAGCATTCACCACCCGAATCTGTTGGGGTGGAGGTGGTGGAGAGGGGGGAGACGGGGGAGGAACAGTCAGTCTCACCGCAGAATCACAACCCACTTTACATGTTTCAAGGGCGGCTCAAACCATGGAGACATAAATAAATGGGAACTGTTTTTTTTTTCTTTTTTTTTTTTTTATGGGACAGCGTCGATGAGTTTGGGACGGAGAACATGAAGAAACACCACTGCATGATTTTGTTGTGAAACTCTCAAAAAGACGTGCAAGTATGCAGTGAGAAAGGAGGACTAGTCCTGGAGGCAATGGTCAGTTGGTGAGTTGGTGACCCTGATTCCTCCCTCGTTATCATCTTTCCTCAGACTGAGACGAAGCCCTCAGTGGTGGAAGGAACCAGTCAGAAGTTAGTATGGTAACAAATCTCTTACCGTTTGCTTTCACTCCTAAAAAAACAAAACACACAACCCTCCCCCAGGTATTTCAATAAACCATTTCGGAAAACAATTATTCTGTGAATTGTAGAAGTAAATATCGCAAGATGATAAATTTACTTTTGTCGGTAATGCTAAAATATTGCGACAGGTTCTGAGGAGATGTTCTGGATGAGAAAACCTCCACAGAGGGCCGACAGTTGGACACTCGGGTTATTTGGACCGGTCATGCTCAGAGAGACGGAGGGAGGGTCAGTCACGGGTTATGTCGTTGTGGTGGTGGCGGAGAGAACAAAACAGCAGCAGCCAAGCGGGTCTAAAGCTCATCTAGAGTTACAACAGCACAAGAAAAACACAGACTAGAGGCTGAACCCATGCAGAGCAGAGCTAACTGGAAGGTCAACAGTAGTAAACCTTTGAGTATAGCCCATGACACATTTCACAGAAACTACGGAGGAACAAGTTTGCAATCAGCAAAATGGTGTCGTCTTTGGTTAATTTCGGAACAAGGGGAATGTGCACCGTCTATAAACACATGGATGCAAAAACATCGAATTTTGGCCGACCACGCGGCTTGGGGTGCCGACATCAACGAAGACCCTGGGGAGAAGGTTGTTCGTTTAGAAACAAATGTAAATTATTAAGACAATTATAGTTCATGCAAGAAATCTATTTGGACACTCCGCGGTGATAATCTACAACAACCCACTGTTGTATCGGCCCCTGTCTGGAGTTAGCATTCCTACAGACAAGTAACTAAACGCCTATGAATGTTTGCCTTATAATTCAACTTTTTACATTGAGAAACGTTCCTTTGTAACCCAGATTCATGGGCATCAGTAACACTTGTAGGCCTCGGTTTGGCATCTTGATCTTGGCGTGTCGTCACCCATCTCTCATAGGGTTCAGGCCAAAGCAGAACAAGTTCCGAATGTTTGAATCATTTGCATCGGTTTTGGCACATCTGATTCTTGGCATTCTTGTGATTAAGAAAACTGGGACAAGTTTCAGATCACTGATGCTAAAAGAGGTTTTAGAACGTGATGACTTGGTGCAGCTGTAGTGGACCATTTTTGTTAATCCCAGGGTTTGGTAACGATATAAACTTCAGGCTGGAACAAGGGGACGACTTGTAAATTCGCCAAGGGCCTTAAGAGACAACCTAGGGTAATGTTCACCCAAATTCCATTCTTGCATTAACTATCCCATGAAGTATTAAGGCGGTAAAAAAACTAACTTTACCTTTATTAGATGTAGAACATATTACAACAAATGGTGGTTTGGCTGCCTTACAATTGCACTAAAATAAATACATTTCATTGCACTTCAAAGGGAGTTAAGCTTGCAGCCCTCCAAGGTCCCAGAGGAACATATTGCAAATATTAGCGTCAACGCCTATGTTTGGAGATCTGCCACTCTGAGAAAAACTCTGATACCCTCTGGAAGAGAACAGTTAAGACACTCTGAATATGTCACAAAGCCCTTAATTTGGGTCTAAGGAGATCAGGTTAATTTGGCAAAAGGATAGCTTGGTCATTTCTCCGTTGATGCAGAGGGGACAGACAAGGCATTCCAGTGCAGCAGCCTGGACACAGTCCCTCTGATTGCCTATTAAAGGGATGATTAGACAACCTGAATAAAACACTGACCCACCACCTCCGACTGGAATGCACCCTGAAAGGACCCTGAGACAGAGAAAGGCAAGTTCAGAGGAAGGCTGGGTAACAGGTTAACAATGGGTTCATGTAAGAATATGTTGACATTTTAGGATAAATCAAATTTTCTTTCACACTTCAGAGACAACGTCTTGGTGGTTTAGGGGGAATTTGGGGAGTCCCATCGATCGTGACCATGGGCATATACTCAAAACATTTACACAGCAACTAGATGGGGGTCCAGAGCTTCGACGAGACCCGTTAGAGCACTAGTGGCCAGGGGTGGTGGCCATGGGTACACAGCGGCAGACAGGACAAGGGCACTCAAACTGTACCCCCGGCCCCTCCCCACGTACCCCCAGCCCCTCCCCACGTAACCCCCGGCCCCTCCCAATGTACCCCCGGCCCCTGCCCAGGTACCCCCCCGGCCCCTCCCAATGTAACCCTGGCCCCTCCCCAGGGACCCCCCGGCCCCTCCCCAGGGACCCCCCCAGCCCCTCCCCAGGTACCCCCCGGCCCCCCATGTAACCCCGGCCCCTCCCCATGTTACCCCGGCCCCTCCCCAGGTACCCCCCGGCCCCTCCCCAGG
>JACXGK010011622.1:0-15694 GCA_016801125.1 Novumbra hubbsi
GAACGCAGAGACAAGACACAGGAGGGATTAAATACACAGGCAACAAGCAACAGCTGCCGGGAATCAGGGAGGGATGCGTTCACAGGACATGGGAAACAAGACAAACAGGGACAGTGGTGCCTAGAAGGCCGGCGACGTCGAACGCCGGGGGGCTGCGCGACCAGGGGAGCGGCCACCGCTAGGTGGAGACGTGACAAAAATAAAGATAAAATAATTGATACAGGGTAAAATCAATTAGAGCAAGGGGGCTCAGATTTCCAAGAATATTTTGTATAATGTGCATAAACCTTGACAGTTTTAAGGCCTTTTTTGTTTTGGGATAAAGATATCAACTTAATGTAAGACTTAATTTCTCTTTGAAGACCATATCAATTTAGTTTGGCGTTACTGAATTTACCTTTGTGGATATCAAATTTGGCAAACATTATGACGAGATGATTCTGTCACGGTGCCTCCCGAGCCCGCCCCCTCTGGTCACCAGCGTTCGGACTCACCGGCTTACTGAGACAAGGCAACTTCCCGGGTGGCGTGAAGGGGGCACGTTGCGTTGTGTGTGTGTGTGTGTGTGTCATCAGTCTAGTTAGCGGTGTAGAAGCAATGTCTTTTGTTGTTATGACTGTGTGTTTGTGTACAGATCTATCTTTGAGTTAGATAAAATCACATTCTTATACAACACTTCAACATCTGAATAAACATTGTAGAAATCTTTCTACAGTTTCATGGAGTAAGTACATTGCCAAAACAGATGAGATATAGATTAATTTTGGAGATCACAGAAGGTACACATAGTGTCAATATCCTTTTTAAACTTTACTAAAAATTATTTAACAGGGTAATATCGATGCAAAAAGAAGTCCATACCTTCTTCCAACATATATTAATGACGTTAGTATTCCAGAAAGTATATGCAGTCGGTTCTGCTAAAAAGTCTAGTTGAAATGGTGAGCGAACATCTTTATTGGTCTAAGATAATGCATTACTAAAACAAATCTTACTTACTGGAGTATCTGCAGGCTCAAAAGAAGGTAACAGGTTGAGTATTTAAGTACGTGAGTATTTTTAAAAAGCTTAATAACTCCAGAAGGGATGGCATAACAGACAATTGCAAATTGATGAGGAGTTACAGGGGTGTTAAATGATTGAAGAAATTCATCATATCTGAACAGTATACCATTCTCCTTGAATAATTGGCCCACCAAAAATAATATAATTTCTAAACCAGTTATCAATAAAAATATTATTTTTATACAAAATGTCCTTATTGTTCCAAAAATATATTTATGTGGCGGAAAGTTATGGTTGTATATCAAGGCCCAAGCAAGGAGCACCTGTTTATGAAAATCAGATAAGGCAGAAGGAATTTTGTCTATTTTATAGTTGCATAAAAGTAAGAATTTAAGACCCCATAATTGTGAAAAGACATGCTGGGCAAAGCAGTTCCATAGTGATGCAGGGTTTCTTAGGTAGTGCTTGATCCAATTAATCCTAAACGTATTTAAGGTGTTGAAATCTACGAGAAGTTCCAGAATTATGTGATGCTCCAAAGAATCGTTTCCTTAATTTGTACAGAACGCAGATACCTCCAAATAGGATGTTGTCAGATCAATATGACATGCCTGACGTAAAAACGTAAAAGGCCTGTTGTAGACTTGTATATCCGTGCATTTGTGTGGGGTGAAGAGTTAAATACCATTATACCTTTATACCCACAAATCACACCTCCGAACCGGAAGTAGGGCAATTAAACTGTCAGCTAAATGCAGTTTAAACAGCCGTATACTACTACTCTCTTCTAGGAAATTAAGTCCACCTTTGTCAATACTATTCATCACAGTCAATTTCTTATTTTTCAAAAGATAGTAAAAAACATTTTGTCAATGCTTTTAATTGTCTTTTGGTCTACATGCAGGAAAATGGCAGCATAAGTGAGTCTACAGATACCCTCCGCTTTTGACAATTAGATTCTGCCCCTCAACGATATGTCCCTTGAGAGCCAGTGATTAACTCTTTTATATAACCAATTGAAACCAATATAACCAATTATAAGTAAATTAGATCCCTTCACCACCATAAGTTCACATTTATTAACATTCAGATAAAGACCAGATGCCTCATAAAATACCTGTATAACCTCGAGAGCATACAAAGACTTTGATGAGTCCTTTCGGAAAAGTGTAGTATCATCTGCCAATTGACTAATAAGAATGTTTCTGTCTGAGATTACAATACCCTTTATGTTACTAGCTATAGTATAAGAGGAATTGGGATGCGAGAAAAAACAAGTAAGGCGATATTGGGCAGCCTTGGCAAATACCACGCTTCAGGTCAAAACTTGAGGAGGTGCCATACGTCAACCTTATCGAACTACTTCCTTTCACATACAAGGTCTTAATGGTTCTTCAAAAATACTCCCCAAAACCAAATTTCTCAAGTGCATGAAATACAAACTCATGTTTCGCTGTATCAAAGGCCTCATAAAAGTCCAAAAACAAAATGAAACCATCACCATGAATAATCAAGGATATCATGTACTAACCGTATATCGTTAGAGATGTGTCTATTTCGCATAAACCCAGATGGCGTTTCATCAATAATTTTTCCAAGGTAGATTTTAGGCAATTCGCTAAAATAATTGCCACTAGCTTGTAACCACTATTCAAAAGAGTAATTGGAAGCCAATTGTCTATGAGCAATACATCTTTTTGGGGGTTTGGGAATGAGTGTGATTAATCCCTGAGTTAGGGTTGGGGATAGAGCTTCAAATGCAATACTCTCTTTAAAAGCCTCTAATAAAATGAAGCTAACTTATCAACAAAAGTTTTATAAAATTTTAGCAAATGTTTCCCCTCTTCACCTTTTACCTTTTTTAAGGCGGTAAGATTTCTTTTTTATCAATGAAGACCCTTCCACCGATAAAATAGGCTATTTTCCCAGATTTGCGTGCCTGGTCTACCAACGGCCACAGCTTCGGTCTGTTCTTCCTGTCAATTTTGCAGAGGTCCTCGCTGAAGTGTAGACCTTTGTCACGCAGATATGCAGAGTCCTTCTCAGCCGCCCACACCGCTGTCATCATAATGTGCAGAGAAAGCTGCACAATTATGCTCCTGCCTCCATTTGGTCTCCTTTCAATCAGTCAATCAAGTTTATTTATATAGCACAATTCATACATAGAAGCAATTCAATGTGCTTTACAGGACATTAAAAGAGAAATTTAATTTTAACAGTTTGATTACAACTTGTGCTCTATTCGCCCGTCTACACATTCACTCAGTAACCATCCAATGCAATTCAGGTTTCGTTATACAAACAGCCTGATATTTTATCCGTAGATCATTCACACGATGCAGCGTGCCCACTTACATCCCAGTGTATTCACAATAATACACTCATACACTTTTCCCCAATTCTGTGCAGAGTATCAATTACGTGAAGTAGTCTGCTTTTTTCCCCTGGTAGAATGGCAAATCCAAATGACCTCTTCGTGCACATGCTGAAAATCCACATTCTCTAGTCACACCGTAAAGTTTGAGATTTCAGCGTCTAGAAAATCTCTCCAGGTCAGCGATGCATAATTGTGAGGCGTCTATCCTTCATTTCTCAATTTTTAGAAGCATGGTATGTTATTTTAGCAGACTACTAATGCAGCTGCCACTGGCCATTTTAATATCTTATAAGCCAGTAATACTAGTATCTTACAACTTGCTGCAATACTTACTTATTACTTGATGCAATAATGTGGGGTTATGTCTATAGTTCCATGCCTCAGGTGCCAAAATGGGGACATGCATATGTGAAGCAAAGCCTTGAATTCAAATACAATCACGCCTGAAAAGACCCTGCACATGTATTCACTGATTACAGAACCGCTCTAAACAGCGACTCAAAAGGCATGGAGGCACCTCATTACCTCCCTCAGGGAATGTAACCTCTAGACATAATCCAAGGTTCCCTTTGGTACTCACGTTGGTGCCACAACAGTCAGAAGCAGAATATGTGTGTGAGGAGCAGAGGAAACCTGCCCAGGCCTTCCACCCCCAAAGCCAAATTCACCAAAGTAGCCTTGCCGGAAGTGGCGACTAGCGTGTGCGAGGAGGAATATGAGGTAAACAAAACGTAATATACAATCTAGTAGATTTACTTGGCGAAAATGAACAGCACAACACGTAATACAGATAGACAACAATAATAAACCATAAACGGTCCAACAAACAAGGAAATAATGACAGATGATGTGCAGGTGTGTGTGGGGTGCACACCAAATGATGTGAAACTGGCCAGGCAAAGACCAAAATGGAGAAGCAGAGTCCTAGGCTGAAACAAAGGAAGGGATCCCATAGTAAATGGGAAAAAGTGGAACAAGGAGGCACCATGTACTGGATGCCAACTTCCTTTATGGTCCGACACATCACTCACCACCCCTCCTTTTTTACTCTATATTACCCTAAAAAGCAGGCAGAGATGCATACTTCGAAAATATGCGAGAAATGGTAGACCATCCCTGCACTTTTGCCATATTATTTTGAGGATGGTTGGGACATAATAATCTTCCTTCATAATATGTAGCAGGGGTTTTAAGTTAAAATGTATAGAGGTCCAGTTAGACCAAATTATCTCAAGCAAAGGTCCGGAACGTCATGTCTAATTTGCGTTATGATTCTGTGTCATACATATTGAAGTAGTCTAGCAGTTGTACAGCCAAGGCCAGAGTTTTGAGAATGACAGAAATATTAAATTTTTTACAAAGTCTGCTGCCTCAGTTTTTATTATGGCAATTTGCATATACTCCAGAATGTCATGAGGAGTGATCAGATGAATTGCAAAGTCCCTCTTTGCCATGAAAATGCACTTAATCCCCCCAAAAAACATTTCCACTGCATTTCAGCCCTGCCACAAAAGGACCAGCTGACATCATGTCAGTGAACCTCTCGTTAACACAGGTGAGAGTGTTGACGAGAACAAGGCTGGAGTTCACTCTGTCATGCTGATTAAGTTAGAATAACAGGCTGAAAGCTTTAAAAGGAGGGTTGTTCTTCCTTTGTTAACCATGGCTACCTACAAGGAAACACATGCATCTATCACTGCTTTGCACAAAAAGTGCTTCACATGCAAGGATATTGCTGCTAGTAAGACTGCATTTAAATCTACCATTTATCGGATCATCATGAACTTCAAGGAGAGAGGTGCAGTTGTTGTGAAGAAAGCTTCAGGATACCCAAGAAAGTCCAGCAAATACCAGAACTGTCTCCTGAAGTTGATTTAGCACCACCAGTGCAGAGCTTGCTCAGGAATGGCAGCATGCAGGTGTGAGAGCATCTGCATGCACAGTGAAGCAAAGACTTTCGGAGGATGGCCTGTTGTCAAAAAGGGCAGCAAAGAAGCCACTCTCCAGGAAAAACATCAGGGACAGACTGATATTCTACAAAAGGTGGAGGGATTTGACTGTTGAGGACTGGAGTAAAGTCATTTTCTCTGATGAATCCCCTTTCTGATTGTTTGGGCATCTGGAAAAACACTTGTCTGGAGAATAAAAGGTGAGCGCTACCATCAGTCCTGGCAACAATAAAGCATCCTGAGACCATTCATGTGTGGAGTTGCTTCTCAGCCAAGGGAGTGGGATCACTGCCATCACACAGCCATAAATAAAGAATGGAACCAAAACAACCTTAGAGTGCAACTTCTCCCAACCATCCAAGAACAGTTTGGTGACAAACAATGCCTTTTCCAGCATGATGGAGCACATTGCCATAAGGCAAAAGTGATAACTATCTTAAAACGTATGCCCACAGCTGTATGTACGTAGTAAACAACTGACTCTCAAATAAAATAAAGAGCATACAATGTAATCATTATTATTTATTAATATTTCAACAAGACTCAGTTTTCATACTTTACACATACATTTATAAACATATAAAATTATAAATTGATCTAATAAATTATTTAGAAGTTGAATATTGAATTAGAAATAATAAGTAGGCTACTTTAACAATACATTACATTTTCTCACTTCAATTAAATATAGGCTGCATTTAGAAATTAAATTTATTAAATTATTTTGAGAGCTTTGTTTTAGAAAAAAACTTGTTTTCCTTTTTCTATTTTGTTAACTACATTCAGCATAAACTTTAAGGGAACATTCGGGCAGTGAATAGATGTGTTAAGATTCTGGTGGATCGATCATGTTGGGCTCTCAGACCCTTAATTTTCTTTGCCCTCAGTTCGGATTGCAGTGGGAATCTTTCCTCAGCGGACGCGCGCTATCTCTCGTAGTGCCGCTTCACGTTCCCGTTCTTAGTTATTGCCACGGTCACGGAACATATGGGGCATTTTGTTTTTGAACTACCCGTGAGAAGAATGAACGTCCATACTTGATTAAAATCTCTGTTTTCGCTGTCTACTTATCTCTTTTTGGATGACGTCATGTGAAATGACTTTTCTGACTGATTTACTTGTCCGACTATTTGGCTGCCTCTCGTCTTTTCCCTGTATTTCGGTGTGTATCATTCGATTGGAGTTGGCCACTGGAAATATGTTATTAACTGAGTAGCATCACGTGAATTGATTTACATCCCATATGTATATGCATTTTTGAGTTTCCTTGGGCATTAAACCAGTGCCAAATCTAGAAAAGTTGCGTGTGAAAATGGAAACATTCCGTCCTAATTCTCAATAACATATCAGTTATAGGTCCTGTTTCAGATAGGACACCTCCTGGTCCCAGACCTGGACCGCGGTCCGCCAATTAGTGACCCTTACATATAGCATACATGGTTTGCGATTTGAGATTCAACCATAATGCTATCGCATGTCTGTAAACTACAATCACCAACACGGTCGCACTTTCAAACGATTGGCTGAAGCCGCCCAATCCCGTGTGTCCTGTTCCTACTCCTCCTCGAATGTACAGTAACTCTGATAACGTTGTGAGCCCAACCTCCGACATCTTTATTGACTACGAAGTGTCTGTCTTTGACACTGCTAGGACGATTAAAAGCTTTTCCAACTCAAATCAGATGTATTCAATGGCATTTATCGGCAGCATGAGCTGCCGCAATGTACTGGGTAGACGTTTTAGCGTCATGGCTACGTCATCGCAGCTTGTGAAACTATTTTCCCCAAGCTCAACCGTCAAAATGCGTTGGTGCAATTCCCGTGCTACGCAAGAGAAAAATGATTTGGAACTCGACTCTCGCTCAAGTGCAGCTCATGTCCCGAATATGAAAAGTGTAACTTCACAGGTAAGAAAACGCTAGACAATTGTTTTAAACACTGTATAGTTTATTATCTAAGTTATTGCAGATTTTATCACAGTTCTTCTCTCACATTCTTGATAAACATGCTTTGCTGTTGGGTAACCAGACAAGAAAAGGTTGTATTGCATTCGATTACGGATTACTTTGTCACAGCACCGTATATCATACATCTTGGCCCGTTGTATAAGTGTTCAGAACTTTCATATTTATTTCCTCGTTGTGTTGTCAATGTGCAATGAGAGACAATAACCCTTCTTTGGTTTTGTTCACTGTACCCGGCAACACATCTTTAACGTTTTATTGTGTCAGTCTTTGATCGTTTTTACTGATTATGTCCAAACATGTCAAGCATTTATTTAAGTTACTTGGACATGAAGGACCCAAAACAGCATGAATAACTTTAGGTATATATGAGTCCCCCTCAAGATGCTTGCCGTTTTTTATGTTTGTTGTCCAGGAGATGGCTGTTTCGGAAGAAAGAAGGCGAAGGTTGGGTGAAGATTTTCTACCCTTCTCTAGTTTCCTAACAGACAACTACGGCCGAAGACACAGCTATCTACGCATGTCCCTCACAGAGAAGTGCAACCTTCGCTGTAAGCCACAGTATAAACATTGTTTAGACTAACTTAAATCTTTCTTTGCACATCTGTGGCCTGCCCTATTTCCTACGCACCATAGTACTCACAGGGTGCACATTTTCCTTTCTAGTTTAGTCCATATGTATTTTGTATGCCTTTAAACTGCTGCTTTGATTCGAAAAACAGTCTAGTCCTTGGTCAAAGAAGTACTCAGATGACTCAAAACATGTCATGTGGAATATTGCCACAAAAAATCCAATGACAAAAGGTACAAAACAGAAGTATAGTAAGTGGTTTTCACACCATTAGAAAAATATATAAAATAAAGTTCTTACAGTCTTAACCAGCGGAAATGTCACTGTTTAAAGCATTAATAAGCAGCAGGATTGTGCATGAAACCTGCTCAATGTTCAATGAATCAAGAGTAACACAGTTGTAACAGCATTACCTTGCAAGTGGCTGTCCTGAGTTTCTTCATACAATATTTGTTACACCTAAGGTTTGAACCAAGAAACATTGTCTTTTGCTTGACCACCTTCCTAAAGCTTCTCACCAAATGGCAATACTAGAAATTTAGATAGATAGAGATATTTGGAAGGCACAAATGCTGACCCATCAAACTGTAAAGGGTATTGTAAACAAGCTCCTCGTACATATATACTGCTCCTTGTACATAAGGTAAATACTTTGAGGTAGATTTTCTTGTCTGGTTTGGGGTTTTTATAGTTTTATATTTTCTGACCTATGTTTTCTATTTGTTAACCAGCATGTTAGTTTTGTTTATTGCGTTACATACTTTGAACTTATTCTGTACTTCCATTTTGTTATCCAAAATTTCTGCAGGTCAGTATTGTATGCCAGAGGAGGGGGTAAAGCTCACCCCTCGTGGCCAGCTCATGTCTACCTCTGAGATACTGACTGTGGCGAGGCTGTTTGTTCAAGAGGGTGTGGATAAGATCCGCCTTACCGGGGGCGAACCTCTGATCCGACCAGACATCTTGGACATTGTCAGTGAGTAGGGGCAAGGGTTGTGCAGATCAGGGGCGTCAGGTGTAATTTTTTTCCAGCAGTCTGAGCTGCTAACCTAATCAGCAATGAAACTTCTGTGCAGTCATGGAGGAATAAGACCCATTGCAGAAATTAAGGTTCTATATTCGTCTGTGAAGTGATTTCATCAGTATATGTTTGGGAGAGAGGAGCCTTCACGTTCCACGCATGCTATTCAGCGTGCGATTGATGCCATGATTGTGTCTTGTGATGTGATATCCTATCATGGTGTAATTTATTGAGGTCAAAGTTAATGACAGGGTGTCTGAATATACAAACTTCATGTATTGAGGTGCACAAATTGGGCTCACGTTTTAAAAAGTCATCATCCAATATTTCATTTTGGTGGATACAGGATTAACACCAATCAATTTAGCCCTATGTTCTAACACATTTTTTGAAAATGCCTGCTTGCAGATGTAGTTAGTAATTGCATACGCATTGGAAGGAATTAATTTGTATGAGATATTTGGGGGCTAGAACACTTCATCTAATGTGCTCTTTGCATTGGGAAATTACAAAACCATGTCATGGCAAAAAGGCAAATTGAGCATATCTAAACTGAATGTTCTAGTAAGGATGGTGTCCATTTGGGGACTATTCACCATGTGGCCATGTGGTCATGTGCTGATCACACGGGTGCCTTTCCTATGGTTTCTGTGACATCTCCAGACATGCCTATTGGCTCTCTTTTAACTCATCAATTGCCACGGAATTCCGGAACTCTTTCCCTCTAGAGTGCCAGAGGCCAACATTTTAAAGGTTCAGAATTGTTCTGTAAATGCTCATCTAATCTTCATTTAGTCACTTGTTTTCTTCTAAAGCACACAGTTATATGCTAACAATAAATCTGAGACGTTAAGGATTCCTTACATCTCTTTGGCCCAAATGCAAAATGTAATTTGAAAATGTAAATTAAAATGAAACTTGTAGAGCCGAGTGGCACAAGAGTTGTTGTCCATGAAGTCTCCGCATATACAGTGCATCCGGAAAGTATTCACTGTGCTTTAAATGTCTATGTCCATATTTCTTAAAAAATTACAGCCAGTGTGGCTGGCTCTTACTGTAGAAAGAGAATATCAACTCTTAGACGCCACCTGGCGGTGGTTTCACCACAGTACATGATCGGAAATAGAAATGTTGAAATAATACAATGCTTCAGGCAATACAGCTTTCTGTCATGCTGGGTCCCAATTTTTTGTGAGCAACATCTGTACCTATCAAAAGTGGTCCAATCCGGCGACAGGGCCATGGGCAGCCAAGGCTCATTTATGCACGTGGTGGTCTGGTCCAACAGATGAGCTACTGCACCACAAACTGTTGAAAAAGTGAATGCTGTTTTTGATGAACACATTGTGCATCACAGTTTGTTGCAATAGGGACCGCAGACAAGTCAGGGTGCCCATGCTGACTCCTACTGTCTGACCCCTACTGTGCCTACAATAGGCATGTGAGCATCAGAACTGGACCACAGAGAAATGGGAGAAGGTTGCCTGGTTCGATGAGTCCCGGTTTCTTTTACATCATGTGGATGGCTAGGTGCATGCGTGTTGCTTGCCTGGAGAACACCAGGATGCACAATGAGAAGAAGACAAGCCGGCAGAGGCAGTGTGACAATATTAGGCAGGTAGTCATAATGTTATGGCTGATCGGTGTCTGTACACTATATGGACAGCAATACTGACAATGCTCTATAAACACTATATAGACAAAAGTATTGGGCCTAATCATTGAATTCAGGTTTTTCATTCAGTCTCATAGCCACAGGTGCATAAAATCAAGCACCTAGCCATGTAATCTGCCTTTACAAACATTTGTGATAGAATGGGTCATTATAAAGAACTTACGGTACTATATTACGATGCCATCGTTGCAACAGGTTAATTTGTGAAATTTCTTCCGGTCTAATCAAGTGTAAGTGGTATTAAAAGTGGAAACGTTTAGGAACCAAAGCAACAGAGTGGCAGACCATGTAAAATTACAGGACAGGGTCGCCAAGTGCTAGGCCTTGTAGTGCGTGAAAGTCACCAACGCACTTCTGACTCAATAACTGCAGAGTTCCAAACCTCCTTGGGCATTAACAAATTGTGCACCGGGAGCTTCATGGCATGGGTTTCCATGGTCGAGAAGCAGTATTTAAACCTTATATCACCAAGCACAACGCATACATCTGATGGAGTGGTGTAAAGCACAGTGCCACTGGACTCTGGAGCAGTGTAAACGTGTTCTGTGTGAGTGATGAAATATGCTTCTCAATCTGGCAGTCTGATGAATAAGTCTGGTTTTGGCGAATGCCATGAGAATGTTTCCTGCCTGACTGCATTGTACCAACTGTAAAGTTTGGTGGAGGAGGGACAATGCTACGGGGTGGTTTTTCTGCGGATAGCCGAGGCCCCTTAGTTCAACTGAAGGGAAATGTTATTGCCTCAATTTACCAAAATATTTTTGAACTGTGCTTACAACTTTGTGGGAACAGTTTGGGGAAGGCCCTTTTCTGTTCCCACATGACTGTGCCCAAGGAATGTCCATAAAGGCATGGTTGGACGAGTTTGGTGTGGAAGATCTAGACTGGCCCACACAGAGCCCTGACCATCCAACATCAGTGTTTGACCTCACCAATGCTCTTCTGGAAAAATAGGCAAAAACTAAAAAAACAAACGCACTCCAAAATCTTGTAGAAAGTATTATGGCAATTGTACTATATCTATATTATAATTTAGGCTGGTAAGAATAACAAAGAAGGTCTTACATTAGAGTGACAGGGAAGCGTCTCTACTTTCACACAGTACAATCTTTGGTACTTATACAATCCAGGGGTGTGTTAAGACAATGCAAAACTGTTCTTTATTAACAACACATGTTCACTTGGTTAACTATTATCTATTGGGTTATACTGAAAGGATGTCTGTTCCCCAGCTTCCCCTCAGGGGACAAGGACACCACAGGTGGCCGGTCCAACCTAAAAGGGTCACAAGTGAGTTTATCAGAGGGGTAAATAAAAGGGTCATCAAAGGGTTCATGAGGAGGGAACAGATACAAACATGTCTTTAACTCCTTAACAGACGTCTTTGTCATTGCTGACCATTTCAAACACATGACCGGCATTAACTTGTTTGTTTGACGTGTTTGGACATAAACAGTAAAAAACTATCCAATTTGCGTGAATTTCATCATGGCAACTCATAATGTGACTTAGTGTCTATAGCTCCCACGTACCTGTGTGTACTCCCGACAACACTTTGGCATGTTCCCGATGACATGCAGATGTTGTACTGGAGGATCTCCTCCTAGACTTGGTTCAGCTCCTTGACAGTCAGTGGTGCTACTTGGCAGTGGCGGATGCAACGATACATAACGTCCCAGAGGTTTTCATTTGTATTCAAGTCTGGGCAACATGTCGGCCAGTCAATGTGGTCAATGCCTTTGTCATCCAGGAACTGCCTACACACTCTGGCCACATGAGGCCTGCACTAGGAGGAACTCAGGGCCCATTGCACCAGTGTAAGGTCTGATGATGGGTGGTACATCACAGTAGTCAGGGTATCGTTGGCTAGCACATGGAGGTCTGTGTGACCCTCCAAGGATATTTTTCCCCAGACCCACCACCAAAATGTCCAAGCTGGAAGATTTTAAAGGCAGAATAACGTTCACCACGGTGTCTCCAGACTCTTTCACGTCTTTTACGTGTTTTGTGTGAACCTGCTCTTATCTGTGATGACAACAGTGCGCCAATGGTGGACCTGCCAATTCTGGTGTTCTCTGGCGAAGGCCAGTTGAGCTGTGCGGTGCTGGGCTCTGATCATAGGTCCCTCTAGAGGAGTTCAAGCCCTCATGCCATTGTTATGGAGTCTGTTTCTGAGAGTTTGGTCAGTAGCATGTACAGCAGTAACCCACTAGAGGTCATTTTTGTAGTGCTCCTCCTGTTCTTCCTCGCAGACAGAAGCAGATAACGGTCCTGCTGCTGGGTTGCTCCCCTTTTACGGCCCTGTCCAGCTCTCCTCTTGTAATCACTCATCTCCTGGTATCTCCTCCATGCTCTTGAGACTGTACTGGGACTGTACCCCTTTTTGTGTTTTGCTGTTGCCTCTTCAGTTCAACTGTTGTTACCTACATTTTCACCAAAATTGATTGATTTACACTTGCTTATGCTTCCTAACTGGAAAGATCGACATCCCTGAAGTTTGATTGGCTTGGTGTTATACTTTAATAATTATGTCATCCCTTACAATTTTGAGAGCTGTATATGTGTACTACCAGGTGAAAACTAAATTGATTTATGCCAGTACAGGGAAATTCGTACATATTGCCCCTTTAACGATTAATCTTTAATGAATGCATACTGGATATATAAAACATAATTGTATATTTATTTCATCACATTTCTAATTATAATATTACATTAAAAGATTACATTCAACAAACATTTGACATTTAAATGAAACTTAACACCTCAAACACGACTTGCTCTCTTTCCCCTGCTGACAGCCAACTCTGCACAACAACCTCTGTAAAAGTAGCTAGCTATAACTAGCCTGCAGCATGCCACATCCTTGTGATACGGACTCTCCAGGGCAACAGCTTTCTTCTGCTCCAGTTCCATAGCCCAGTTGAACGTGGTTTCTCCGTCTCAGAAACGTGCTATGCACTTGCTATAAATTGCAATCACTTGAAGGGCCAACGCCAATAGGCGTTTGAGCTTGTAATTAAAATAAAACTGCAATTTCAAAAGCTACACCATCCTCCTTCCTTCACTTTATAACTAGGCGTATATTACATTGTACTGTTGTCAGAATCCTAAACTCACAAACCGAAAGTGATAAAAATGGTACCCAAGCAGCTGCTAATGGTACCCAAGCAGCTGCTAATGGTACCCAGGCGCCCATGGGTGCAGTAAACTCAGACACACCTATGCATGTGATTGAAGTGGAATGATGAAGAATGTTGATGTAGAAATATTATCTGAACTTGTTGAGCGAATCAACCACAATTCAGACAATTTACAGCGTTTAGTTAACAGACTGACCCATATGAATGGATGCCCTGACAGCCTTACAGATGCTGCAAAATGTAGCTGAGATGGAGTCAGATTGAGGCCATCTACCCACGATTGGGGTAGAAGGGCAGAAGGATATTTGTATCCCGCATCCTTCAAAACAATCAACAAGTGATTTTTCTATATGTTATCAAATAGGCAATTTTGTTATTTATGTTGGCTACTGTAAATCACATTTGATCATCTTTTTTACTCTGCTAATCATATTTACAAATACATCTAATTGAAAAATACACGTAATGTTTTTACTTGAAGGCTGTGTTGCCATATACCTGATCTTTCTTCAACACGGCAGGAGGTTACATATGCTTGGATCTATCAATTTTATTTTTGTGAATAGGCTGTAGCCTATGTGTTATCAAGCAACCATGCTTTTTGGTATGTACAGCATTTCATGCATATGTTTTTTTATATTTTATCTTTGCAAAGTGGTCAATAGTGTCTCTAATTCTACCTTTACAAAGTAAATTCTAATGTATTCATCGTTAAATAATTGGTGTATTTGTACTTTTGTAGGGCCTAATAAACAAATAAAAATACTGTAACCTGTTTAAAAACGACTATGTAGATAAAATGGAGGATTTGAATACTAAAGACCAAATGGCCTTAAGCTCTGGCAGTTACTGGGGTCTGAAAGGCCTGGCAGTTCTAGTGTTAAATTCTTCACCAGCACGGTCAATGGCCCGATAGGATTGCCAGCCCTCAACCTATTAGGGGCTGTTTGTGAATGTTGTCAGTGCCTTTATAAAAAGAGTAACGCTCTAGCTGGTCAGCTGTTTAAATAGAAGATTAATTATTAATGTAGTTTCCTTCATAGTTGATATTTACATAAGACATTGTTTGTTTCCAGCTAGTAGGGATTATGTACTTTTTGTTTAACTAGCTAACTATCTAAAAAGTAGATTCACTTTATTATCTAGGTCATTCATACTGAACTTATTTAATGTCATTCACAGATAGTAGTGACTGAGTTGGTCATTGTGGCAAATGGCATTTTTGCCTTCTGTAGCTGTTTGGCTAAGGCATGCCTTGTATGGATTAAGACACATTTATATTACCTGCTATGCCAACAGTTGTATGTTTTTCCACCCATCCATCCAGCTGAGCTGAGGAAGTTGAAGGGCCTGAAAACCATTGCTGTGACCACCAATGGTATGAACCTGGAAAGGCTGCTGCCTAAACTGAAGGAGGCCGGTCTTGACCTGCTCAACATTAGCCTGGACTCCCTCGTGCCTGCCAAGTTTGAGTTCATCGTCCGTCGGAAAGGTAGTAGCTGTGTGTTCTGAAACGTAGCCCCTGCCGGTTAGGAAAGGTAGTAGCTGTGTGTTCTGAAACGTAGCCCCTTCTGGTTAGGAAAGGTAGTAGCTGTGTGTTCTGAAACGTAGCCCCTGCTGGTTAGGAAAGGTAGTAGCTGTGTGTTCTGAAACGTAGCCCCTGCCGGTTAGGAAAGGTAGTAGCTGTGTGTTCTGAAACGTAGCCTGTGCCGGTTAGGAAAGGTTGTCACTGTGTGTTCTGAAACGTAGCCCCTGCCGATTAGGAAAGGTAGTAGCTGTGTGTTCTGAAGCGTAGCCCCTGCCGGTTAGGAAAGGTAGTAACTGTGTGTTCGGAAAACGTAGCCCATGCTGGTTAGGAAAGGTAGTAGCTGTGTGTTCTGAAACGTAGCCCCTGCCGGTTAGGAAAGGTAGTAGCTGTGTGTTCTGAAACGTAGCCCGTGCCGGTTAGGAAAGGTTGTAACTGTGTGTTCTGAAACGTAGCCCCTGCCG
>JACXGK010011623.1:0-15694 GCA_016801125.1 Novumbra hubbsi
ATTCTCATCTCCCTTGGAAGAGGTCACCAGATGGTTCACCCCAGGGCTGGGGGCTGCCCACGAGACGGACACTCCGAAAGCACGCGCAGAAACGTCTATGCAATTGGGTGTGTGCGTAGCAAATTCCATGCATTGACTGTGTGTGTGTGGCTACATAAACGTTGTCCGATGTGAACGGACTTTAGATCTACATGTCCGGTGAGACAGATCTCCGGGTGCGCATTCGTAATAAAGGTGTATGATTTGGGAAGACTTGAACGGCGTGGACATTCTCTGATTTGCAACCCGGGGGGAAACTTTAGTTCCTACACCCTCCCCCTTTTTATCTCGACACTGTGCCCAACACATGGAGAGATAATACCCAAAAAATAAATAACAACACAACACCGAATCGACTTCCGAATAACGCAGACTGGCCGCGTACCAAATTAAGGGGAAAACAGAAAACTGAACATCACAGGCTGATATCGGGATCGCCCGAAACACAGAAGCAAAATAAAATGAAACGTTACAGCCAAAAAATAAAAAAGTAAACCAAAAGTGAAGCAGGCCACGCATCTATGGAGAAACGTGAATCGACAGAATAATTCAAAGTCAGCCCCCCCCCGGACATAGACTTGTCATCACTCTAAAAACTATGGGCAAGCGGAAAAATAAAACCCGATATCTTAACCTCCTATCTATGTCGTTTATTTATTTTCATCAGAAAAACCCAAAAGTACAACTAGAAACAAAAACTTGCGGAACAGCAATCCTAACCGAGGCCTTTATAGGCCCGGACTAAATCGGAGTCAAAGGCCAATCGCTCCAGATATAGCGTGTGATGCACAACGCCAAAAACAAAGTGGAACCAGGATTCCACGACTGGTCCTCTCCAGATAAGGTGAGAGAAAATATGATAGC
Source organism: Novumbra hubbsi (assembly GCA_016801125.1). NCBI lineage: Eukaryota > Metazoa > Chordata > Actinopteri > Esociformes > Umbridae > Novumbra > Novumbra hubbsi. The sequence goes on from JACXGK010011623.1 coordinate 904, forward strand.
CGAAACGGCGTGTGTTTGATTAGATGACCACCAGAGCAGAATAAACCTAACTAACAAATGCAATAGTACCCAAGATCACTCCCGGGCAGATGTACGCATGTCAGCGAACAGAACCACTAAAAACAGGCAGTCGAAACGCCACCACAGTAAACGTGACCACATACACATATTACCTGAAAAACATTGGTTCCCTCCCGCACAGGGAAACCACACCAATTACCGAAAAAACCTACACTTACCAACAATCGGTGTGCGCATATATACAGCTCCATTAACCATTTTCCGCTCTCGTCAGAAACGCCAAACCACTGATTGTCTAACTACCCTGGCCTTCGTAACAGGAAATATTTAGGAGTGCGGCAGGGGCAATCTGGACATGGAACAAACACTTTATCCTAACCCAAGTTTCAATAACTCAAATTACCCAAACCACAGTATGCATGACCGCCTCAGAAAAACCATCAGGCTACACATTCCATTCACCATCAACCCGTCAGATTGTCCGGGCCTCTGTTATTGAACAGCAACTAAAACTCACCCCGCCACAAGCATTCCCATTTCCACACACACAAATCAACAGCCCCCACCAACCCACACCCTCGGACAGACAACCACAAAACATGACAGAGACGAAACACGAAGAGAATGTCACCCTAAACAAACCTGTATAATTTTGTGTACCCCTGCGTGTCGTCACTTGTCAAAAATAAAACTGTGCCCAAGAAATTATATTCATCCTAGTGAATAGTGTAACCCTAACCTACTGAAAATGTGCCTACATGCACGTTCCGAAACGCTTATTGCGTTCTCACCCCAAATTACAATTTAGGTCCGGCAGCCTGTACCTAATCATACTCTAGCCTCACTCCAGTCAGCCCCTCATATCAACTTCAATAAGTTTAGCTCATCGAGGGAGGAATTTGAGATCCAGAGTAAATAAACTGCTGGACGCGCGCGCTGGACTCGACTGGAAAAAGAACCCAAGCTGACAGGATCAGGAAAACCGGACAAAACCCCCCATTATCATGTACATTTTTAAATGTCCAAACATAACAAGACAAACACATGACGTACAAACAAACAATACATTTAACATTGACTCATTGATTTTAACTCGACATGTTTTTGTCGTGTTTCATAATTTTGATCTGCTCAATTGTTTAAAAAATTCGTACTAAACGAGCGCTCTGAATTGGAATTCTATTTCAATCGTGCAACGTAGACTCAAATTTTACTCTATGTTAACCTGTTTTAAATAAGAGAATCGTCTCTACAGACCTTAATTTATATGCAACCTTTCTCTTATTTTAACAATGCTATTTAGCAGACCCTTTCCTTCTGCTAAGAGTAGCTTCATTGCTTCCCTCTCCTGAGCCCGTAACCCCCCCCCGGAGCCTGATATGGGGGTGGGGCGCAGGCCGCGGGTCTCTCCTCCGGTTAAGCCATGTGGGAGACCTTCTTATTCTGCCTACGTGCCTTTTAATATTCAGCTCCACCTTCTGATATTCAGTTTACAGTTTTTGCCTGTTCTACCAATTTGTGTTCTACCCATAATCCCTAACCAACCTCTGTATTTTTACAGTTATCTGAAACCACACTCCTTCCTTGTCCTTCTTCCTCTGTCTATGTGTGTGTGTGATGAATACTATTTCCCCTGTCTAGACCATCACTCACCTATTTCCTCCTCTTGCAGTCTAACTATTAAAGCCTCTAATATGATGTGACTATGTGTGGCGTGTGTGTTTATATAAAGTTGGAAACTAATTCCCTGTTATATTGGGCCTATCCTAGATCCTAACCTAACAAGGGGTCTCCACCCCCATCTTAATCCTCCCCTACATTTTCTACCTTTCCCTATGTAACTTCAATTATTTTTCCACATTTTCACCGTTCAATCTGTTCAGCCCCTGGCTTCCATTTTATGTTCTCCGTCTCCCTTTTCCACACAATCTCTGTTCACCTACGGTTCCTACAGTACTTGCATACCACCAGTAACCGCAACACGACAGCAACATACAACTAACAATACCACGTGACAAAACAAAGGGACATTTACACCCAGTTACCACAAAAATACAAGGACAAACCTTAGACACACAGTTATTTCGGAGGCTGCCGCCAACCAGGACTTTAATTAACCCACTTAGTTTGGAGATTTCACCCTCCGGGCCTTTCACCTTATTGGTTCTGAGTTTTTATTTCTCCTGGTTTTTCACCATTTAGTTTGGAGTATTTACTCTCCTGGTATTTCACCATTTAGTTTGGAGTATTTACTCTCCTGGTATTTCACCATAATAAATAGTTTGGAGGTCCTCAATTCTCCGGGCTGCCTTAGCCCAGAAATCCACAGAGACGCAGCTCTGTAGACTTTCCTTGCGTTCGTCGAAAACAAGGTAGGATATGCTAGATCAAGGATATAACGTTTGGAGGTCCTGAATTCTCTGGGCCTTTTTCGCCCAGCTCCCTATAGAGACGCCGCTTTCTAGGGTCCTATTTTTCGTCAAAAACTAGGTAGGAGTAGCCACTTCAAGGATGTAAAATTTTGGAATATCTTAAGATATTGTAGCCAAACTTAGTTCGGAGGTTAGTCCTCTAGTTTGTCCGGAGACGCCACTCCGTCCAGGCCGTTAGTTTGGAAATCTTAATTTACACTCTTCGTACTCTTCACAAACGATCTTCAAAATTTGGCTATGGCCAATACGCAGAGTTGTTCTTAAAATAGGTTCTGCTCACCTTAATAACTTGCCTGGCTGAAAATCGTTGCCAATTTCCAGAGGCTCTGGTTAAATCAATTGGCGTGAACACTCTCCGATCCCGGACGAGCTCCCAAGTTGTAGAATTCAAACTACTTCCCCCGAGTCCTGAATCAGAGAATGTCCACACAGTCAACTATTTCCAAAGTAAACGCCTTTATTACAGATATATCTGGAGATCGTTCCCCAAAATACAGCTAGGAAGATCTGAAGTCTGTTCACCTCGGACACATTTTATGTAGCCTATTCCCCCCTCAGTCATTGTATCGAAATTGCAGAGCGCGCTTCCTGGGTGGGCGTGTTCCGTCTTGCAGACCCCATCTCCAACCGTGGGGCCCTCCGATGGCCTCGGAGGTCGACTAAGAAAACAGTTGAGGGGGTAGGCTGGCGCCAGTAGATCTGACCTTGGCTAGCTCTTGTCTCCATCCTCCTTGTCTGCTCCGCCTCTGATGACCAACGCAAACGGGTTGGCGCACCCTTCAACAGCAAGGAAATCGGAGCTGTCACAGTGCCAAAACCCCGGATAAATCGACTGTAACAATTGGCAAAACCTAGGAATCTTTGGACCTCTTTAACGGAGGTAGGGGATGGCCAATTACTCACGTCCTCAACGCGTGAGGTTTCCATTTTCACACCCCCGGAGGAAACGCGATACCCTAGGAAGGAGATGGAAGACTGAAAAAATGAATATTTTTCTAGTTTGACAAATAGGTCGTGCGCCATCAATCGTTCCAAAACCCCGCGAACGGTAGCAACATGTATGGCCCGTGATGTCGAATATATCAATATGTCATCGATATACACTACCACACCATGACCGATCATGTCCCAAAAAATGTCATCTACGAAAGATAGAAAGACAGATGGAGCATTCATCAAACTGTAGGGCATCACCAGATATTCGTAATGCCCGGACGTGGTGCTAAACGCAGTCTTCCACTCATCTCCTCCGCGGATACGCACTAAATTATAGGCACTCCGCAGGTCAGGTCCAGTTTCGTAAAGAACCGGGCCCCGTGCATCGACTCCATAAGCGGACTAATCAACGGTAACGTGTAGGTGAATCTCACCGTGACGTCATTCAGGGCTCGGTAGTCAATGCATGGGCGTAAGCCACCGTCCTTCTTCTTTACGAAAAAGAAACTAGAGGAGGCGGGTGACGTGGAGGGCCGGATGTATCCCTGTGCCAGCGCGTCCTTGACGTATACGGACATCGTCTCCGTCTCGGCCCTGAACAGGGGATAAACTCGCCCCCTAGGTAGAGCACAACCAGAACGAAGATCAATCGCACAATCCCCTGAACAATGGGGAGCAAGAGCATAGCCTGTGCCTTAGAAAAGACCCGTGCCAGATCTCGGTATTCAGAAGGAATGCGCACGGAGGAAACAGTGGGTGGACTTTCCACTGCAGTGGCACAAACAGTCATACCCAAACACCTACCCCGACACCCCCGGGACCATCCCGTGAGAACCCTCCACGACCAGAAAAACGAAGGATCATGTAGGGCAAGCCACGATAGGCCCAGTATGATCGGAAAACTGGGAGCCTCTACAACGTAAAGGGAGATGGTCTCTACGTGGGGGCCACATTGCATGCGCAATGGACACGTAATCTGGCACACTTTACCCAAACCTAGCGGTCGTTGATCAACAGAATGAATAGGAATCGGAGGGGTAACAGGCAACAAGGGAATGTGTAAACTATGAACTAAACCTATATCAATGTAGTTGCCCAGTGCCCCCGAATCGACCATTGCGAGACACCGGTGCAAACTGGGGAACTGAGGGAAGGCGACAGGGATTTGGAGATGGTCAGCAGACGGCCCCCACGGAACGAAAGGTCGTCTCACCGTTCTGGAGGTAGGGGTGCCTCGTTTGTACTGACCTTTCCTGGATCCCTGACGGTGCGGGGGAGCCCCGGGACCCTCGTCCCAACGCGGAGATGAGCCCAGCACCCGACCCACCGAGGAACCCATCTCCATCGCCTCGGCCCCCGTCGGCTGCCGCAGCAGCGGCTCACTGGTCACCGGTCGTTGAGCCCGGCTCCGCAAGATGTTATCGAGACGGGTGGCCATGGAGATGAGCTCCTCCAAGGACGGTGTGGCATCGCGGCATGCTAGCTCCTGGCAGACCTCCGCGTCAAGACTGCACACGAAGGCATCCCGGAGCGCCCTCTCGCACCAACCGGACTCCTCCGCGAGAGTCCGGAATTCAAGGGCGAAGTCCTGGACAGAGCGTTTGCCCTGCCGCAGGAGAAACAGGCGTTCTCCTGCCTCGCGTCCCTGCGGAGGGTGGTCAAAGACCGCACAGAATTTATGAACAAAAGAGTCATAGTGATCCAGTTCCGGACCTGACCTGCGCCATACCGCATTCGCCCAGCTTAAGGCTTTGTCCGTGAGGCACGAGACCAGAGAGGCAACTTTCTCTCTCTCAGACGGCACTTCTGCGCGGGTGGATAAGGAGAGGTCCAATTGCAACAGAAACCCCGGGCACTCCGACGCGCGTCCTGCGTACAGCCGGGGAAGGGGTGTAGCAGCCCCGCTGGAACTAGACGGCGGGATGGCTGCAAGTGGTGGTGAGGGTACTGGGAGTCTTTGCAGGATCTACGTCACTGCATCACGCAACTGGCCCAGCATACCGTCGTGTTCGTCCATGCGCTGTTCCATGGCCGACGGTTGTTTCGCCCCTGCTTGGTCCATTTGTTAGGTTCGTTATTCTGTAACGTGTGTTGAAAGGAGGAGACCAAACTGCAGATAGGCGATTGGAATAAATATTAGGTTTATTCCTAATCCTGATGATATAGCACACAAAAACTCTAAATAAGGGAGGATAAGTGAACATCGTCACAAGAGCACCTCAGTGCTGACACGGAAACAGAGAGACAATAACGAACGCAGAGACAAGACCAATGAGGGATTATATACACAGTTAACGAGTAACAGGTGCAGGGAATCAGGGAAGGATGCGTTCACAGGACATGGGGAACAAGACAAACAGGGACAGTGGTGCCTAGAAGGCCGGCGACGTCGAACGCCGGGGGGCTACGCGAACAGGGGAGCAGCCACCGCTAGGTGGAGACGTGACAGTACTGATATATTGTGTGCTGCATTTGACATCTCTGCAACTTATAGAAAAAAATACCTATATAAAGCTCCCTTTGGTAAAACCAAAACTTCCCTGCCATGCTTGAACGTAACATCCTTGTTGAAATTTGAGATCCAGACGGTCGATGTCAACACTCACCTTCAAATAATGAGACGCATTCACCAATCCATAGAGAGAAATAGGTGAGAGCTTGACATTCTGCTGTGTGACGGCAGGGGGCCTAGTCCGGGACGGGGTTTCTTTTTTGTGTCTTGCCTGTTAAAACCTTGCGTAATATCTTCTTGGTAATTTTTCTGCTCCCATTTCCTAGTGTGTGTTTTTGCTACCCTGCTCGGCTTCCGTGCATCCCTGTGTTTTCCTTGGACTGCTTCTTTTGTGTTTTTCCCATTCCTCCTTGGTCTTCTGCGTCCTGCATTTGGACATATAGACAACCAATCCCATTCTTAGGGTGGGGACAAGTCTCTTGGACATTACTCAGTATCATGTGTCAAACCGGTTACATAGAAGTCTGAGTGTCTGCAGGTCTTTGCTCACACCTTGTACTTCTACATTGATTAATTGCATCACTAATTGGTTCTTTCTACTTGTACTTGGTTGTTTAGGTCTGAACAGGGAACCAATTTATAAGAAAACCTAAAACCTGTAGACATGGCCCTCTGTGGAATTGGTTTGACACCCCTGATTTAAGGGCCCTGGACTGATGTGAAATATTGCTCTTCCTCTCTATATCATACTTATGAGTATGTTATGGGTAAGAATACTTTTGAATACTAGAATACTTTTACAGTTCTGTGTGGTGATGGGCTTTCCATTATTACATGGCTCAATTGTTTATTTATTATTATTTGTTTGTTTTTAAACAGCACAGCAGAATCTGGAGTTTTATGCTGGTTGTAAAAATGGGTTCTTGAAATGCCAATAGTAAATCTGGACTGAGGTTTTTAACTGCACCTCTACAAACAGCACCCCAATGGTGACTTTGTTACATATTGTGCACATGGAATTTCCGCTAGTAATAAGCTAATGTGCTAGAGAACTATGTTTTGGAATTTGGGCCACCAGTGACCAGTGGACGCCATAAGATATTTCAACAGCTGGTTGCTGCCACTCTTGCTCGGCAATGACAAACGCGGGCCATATTGGAGGAATACAAATGGGGAAGAATTTTCTCTGGGAGGAGATCCAGACTATGACCAAACCCAAATGCCAGGGACAGGAAGTATCCTCAGAGAGGAATGAGGCACACTGAACTACCAACATCCCGAAAATAACTGAGGAGGATGACAGAGTCCAACTTACAGGCATTTTAAAGGACAGCAATTCGTGGCCCAAAGTGCAGTGAGCAGTACTTAAATCTGCTTTTTGTTTTGGTCCAGCACCCAAGGTCTATCAGGATCTGCATAAGATCAGCTGCAGTGAGATATCTGAGCTTTAAAACGGTGACAAAAAGTGGGACAAAAGTTGGACAAAATCCCCAGCTAGATGTTATTCTGGGGTTTAAGGATTTTCAGTAGAGTGTATCCTTATCTAACAACCAGTATGGCATCACATGTGGTTCAGAAGACCATCAACTATCTCAAGTTTTCAAAATTAAAATTGTTACAAAAATAAATGGGCCGTGTCATGTAAATTCCAATGTCAAGATGGAGACCTGTTTTTTTACATTTTAGGAAAATTCCAAGGAAAGTGCAACACATTTGCAACACATTTGTGTTGTGTGTTACACCCTTGCTCTCTGCGGTAGCATCTGGGACTGATCACATTTTCAAGGCATTGGCCCAATTGACAGAACAGTCTTAAGGCCTTAAATGTGCCTGGAAAGGTGTGTCTCAATAGGAACATTCATATGATATAGGAGTTTGTAGTGTGACAGTCTGAAACACCTCCTTTAGTCAATCAGTTAGCTATGTCTTTGTAAAAGTGAAAGAACAAAGACTAGCAAGTTGTAATCTTTGTTCTTACTAACTATAGTATTTGTTTTGCCAGTGTACAAGATATTTCAAATGCACAAGATTCAGAGCTACAAAGTTGTGAAATTAATAGAGATGCATTCGGGTAGGCTTTAACTTATTAGGTTATTTAAGTTATACATACCATCTCTCAATTTAAATGAATTATCTAGAGCAAATTGGATACACATGGTTCAACTAATGTTCATTTCACTTAAAGGTTATGCTACTTCTATTTATCACACCTCTTCAGTTGCTTTTGTCTTTAGCATCTATCGATATGGTTATATTGGACATGTTTCATTTGTTGTTTTTCTAACGTTGTCGGGTTTAGAAGACACTGTGTTTGATTTGAATCATGTGTATAGTAATGTGTAATTTTTATTATGTAGAAATATGCCTATTTCATTTAAGCACATAATATTTTTTTAATATTTATAATCTGTAAAATACGTTTACGTTAATAAAATAAAACAGATGAAATCAATCACATAGCTTTTCAAAGTTCAACTTTCACCTAATGGTGGTTTATAACGTTAGAAGTTGCCTTGAAAATAACGTGGACTGTAGTTGCCTTACATAACTTACATAATCATATCTAAGACAAAAGGTAGGACATTTAACAAGACTGGGGACTTGGACAAAGTACAGTACACAAACAATATGGTTTTAATTCAAGGGTTACATTAAACAAGAAAAAAAGGATAATCCCACTGGAGTTTACAGATTATAGAGGTTGAATAAAGTAAGTGTCCACAGAAGGAGTTGTGATGTTGTTGATCTTTCATGCAGGGCTGTGTCTTACTCTGCTGTCAGTGGCTATCATCACTGTTCCCATCTCAGCTCAACCAGGTGAGAAAGTTAACGCTAAATAAATGAGAACAATAGTGTTTCTCCACATTTTAGCTTCAAAAAGTGACGTTTCCTACTACAGTTTTCTAGACACAGAGTCTGTGAAAAAAACTGAGCCTGAACTGGGATTTCCTTTTCGGTTGATTTCTTTAATCCAAGACTAGGATTAATCTGTCTGCAAAACTGTCTCTCATAAGTATGTTGCTCTCTTTCTTCTATTTCATTCTCTTCCTCTGTCTCTTCCTTTTTGTCTTTCCTGTCATAGACTCTGAGACGTTAAACCTAACTGTCCCTGATGGTCCGATCTCATCCCAGTTGTGCTCCTCCAACACTCTACTCTGTCAAGTCTCACGAATATTCAACATAAAACCATTTAGGTGAAGTGGTATCGTGGGGAATATGTGTGCCGCATTACCAGTAAAATGTGATATGAAAAGCTCTGTGTTGTCCTGACAGTGGTAAGTCGTCTCCAATAACAGTTTCATTGTGAAGTAATATTCCCCTCAAAAAGTATTTGTTCTGTGGGTAATTATCAATGAATTAAAAAGTCTCATTTGAAAGTAAGAGGCCCACACTAAAAACATGAAAGTTATCGGCACACTGTGACATGACATTAATATAAAATATTACAACTCAGTTTCAATGAAATGTTATGAAATGTTATCAAATGAATGTTATTTAAATGCCTCCCGGGTTGTTTGTTGGTCTTCTTATTTTTCCCCTTAGCATCTTGGGTTAGCATTTCCACAATGTCAATATCTTGACAGAGATCTTTAACAGTAGAAAATGTTGTCCTTTATATAGTGGATTCTGAAGAACATCGGCTACAAGAAAAATGCATAGAAAACCCTTTTTGTGAGACACTATTTTATGATGTGAAATAGTCAGAATTTATGTGAAAAACGCATGTGCTTGTATTTATTGAGGAAAAATAGTACAATGTAATAGGTTGCCTGTTTTACACTGTATGTGGATACTATATATAAAAATAAAATATACAATATACTGACAAAATATAACATGATAAAATGAACAGGTCTCGTCTGGGTGTTGGGCACTTTACATTTTGTCCTCAGTAGTTTTAATATACAGTTGTGCGTCAAAAGTTTGTATACCTTTGGAGAATTGGTAATATATGTACCGTTATTAATGAAAACGTGAGTGAGCAGACATAACACATTTCTTTTATTTTCTTATGTGATTGCTATTCAACTGTAGGTCATAGCCGAATGGCACACTTATAAAACAAAACATGGCAACTAAGAAAAAAATTAAATGACCCCAGTTCCAAAATCTGCATACCCTTCGTTCTTAATACTGTGTATTGCCCCCTTTAGCAACAATGACAGCATGCAGTCTTTTGTAATAGTTGTCTATGATGCCCTAAATTCTTGCAGGTGGCATAACTGCCCATTCATCTTGGCAAAATGCCTCCAGGTCAAGCAAAGTCTTTGGTTTGAGATCTCCCCAGAGTGGCTCGATGATATTAAGGTCAGGAGACTGTGATGGCCATTCCAGAACCTTCCCCTTTTTCTGCTGTAACCAATGGAAGGTCAACTTGGCCTTGTGCTGAGGGTCACTGCCGTGCTGGGAAGTCCAAGAGCGTCCCATGTGCAGCTTTCATGCGGAATAAATGCAAATTGTAAGACAGTTTTTTGCATGATCAGTCATATTTTCAAAATCAATGCCAAAACAATTCTGCCAGGGTATGCAAACCTTTGAGCACAACTCTATCACTCAAAATGGTCAAATGCTGTTCCTGTATTTGTTCTGACATGAATTTCTTACCTAAAGCCACCACTAAATAGCTGTCCTCCATTATTTTTGTAAATAGTCGTTTTTGTTTTATTTATGTTTGTTGTCTGACATTTATTTTTATTACACAATACTCCATCACATTTGTTTGTTTTACAACAGTATGTGACTGAGTTATGCATTTAAAGGCTTACTTAACTGTTTTTGGAGAAGAGTCCATTTTGGGTGTTATCTGACATTTTGTGTGAATGCTATTGGATAGTTTCTGGTTGAAACTATGTCCTCTTTTAAGAGGAAAAAATTAAGTGTCTAACTTTGATCGATTTGGAGTAATCAATAAAAATGTAATCTATAACCCTTAATGACCATTGACCATCACATTTACTGGTTAAGAGAGGTGGTGTAAAGAAGCAGACTGCCTGATTGTACTTGTTTCAGAGGAGGCCTGTGATGATTTATGACTCTCCTGACTCTGCAGTGGCTGTTATAGCGTGCTTTAGCGTGTCCTAATGAGTATTATTTGTTTCACCTAAACTTTCTAATAGTTACCAGTTTTTTCTGTAGTTAAAGCAAGAGGAGGAGGAGGACAGGGGAATGGTATCTGTTCTTCAGAGGGCTGGTCACCACAACCTTAAGTCACCTGGAGAAACAAACGGGGCAGAGATCATTAATAGACATACAAAACACCACCGGTAATCACATCTACCGCCTCACTTCTGATAAAGGATACCAGTTGTATAAATATGCCTGTACGAGAGATTCATGCAAACAGGGTATTTGTTACAACCCCGTTATTGTATTTCCCAAGTGGTTAAATGGGAAAGAATCTTACAGTGTGTTTGCATAAATGTTTTATTTCGTTGAGTTTTCAGACCGGTGTTTGAAGGCAAAACCATTTTTTCTAAAAGATACACTTGCGGGTGTCCTCACTATATCTGTGATGTTGGACAAAAATTAAAAGGCGTGCAAAGAGAACCAAACAATGTAGTCACAAACATATGGCTGTTTGTCAATTTCAGATATCTGTTTTTATATAAGTTTAGCTGTCCGACTATCACTTCAAGACATGTTACAGATCCAACAGGTGTTCTTCCTACAAATGTGACCCTGAAGAACAGGAATAGAAAAAATTTTGAATAGTGTAGTCTTTGTGATTAGAGTATAGCAGATATGGCGGATCACAGTCTTTCTTGACTGTCAAGCTTCACAGACTCTCAGATCAAGTCTCAGGAACAAATACCACATGCATATGGTATAGTAAGCCTTTGAGTGTGTAGTGTGACTGAAACACCATCTTTAGGCAATAAGTTACCAATGTCCCTGTGAAAGTGAAAGAAAAAAAACATTAGGGTGGGCCGTTGCGAACTTTGTTCTTGCTAACCATTGTATTTGCTTTGCCGTCATATAATGTAGCAAACTATGCCACACGAAGTATGTGGATTTCAAATATATCCAAATTTTATGAAACCATTTAAACATCAGACATTTCTAGCTGCTTTCGATTTTTTTAAACAATTGTGAAAAAAAAGGAGATGGACTCAGGTAGGCTTTGACATTCTTGTTACTTATTGTGTGAGTCATGTTAATTATAACACCTCTTAATTTAAACAAAATGTCTAGAACGAATTGAAGGGATACACGTTGTTCAACTAGTGTTTATTTCATTTACAGGTTGTACTACTCTTATTTATTGCATCTCTTTAGTCGCTTTGTCTATTGTGCCTATCAAATGTTATATTGCCCCTCAAGGATTTGTTATATGTGTTGCATTTAATACAGGCATTAAGAGAACATTGTGGGGGGGTTCTCGCTATTTTTCATTTTGTAAACATACTGAAATGCAGGGGTGTCAAACTGGTTCCACGGAGGGCCGAGTTTCTACACAATTTTTTCAGGAATAAACTTAAACCTGCAGACACTTGGCCCTCCATGGAACCGGCTTGACACCTCTGCTGTAATGTTTCGTCTTTAGCCTGCCTGTTCTTCTGTTTTGTGTTCTACCTCCCTGCCTATGTTAATATTCAGTCCATTCGGTGTTTTGGTTGTATTCCGTTTCTTATGTTCAGTGTTACTGTTGGTCACCACCTGTCCCTCGTTAATTGTATTAGTTTGTCCCTGTTTGTCTTGTCAGTTCTTTTGAGGTATTGTTGGTTTCTCGTGACCCTACTGAGTTGTTTATATTGGTGCTGCCATCCCTCATAATTTATAGTCTTAAAATACCATTGTGATTTGATCTTTCATGCAGGGTTGTGTCTTACTCTTCTGTCAGTGTCTGTCCTCACTGTTCCTATCCCAGCTCAACCAGGTAAGAATGTTAACCCTAAAGGAATTACAACAATAGTGTTTCTCCAAAATCTACCAGCACAACGTATAATTACTTGCGTGGCATCTGTTTTCTGGAAACAGATTAAGGCCAGTTTGGGCCTAAGAAGACATTAACTAAACATACTGCTTATTAAATGTTTCTTTGTCCAGGTCTATGGTTAATCTTTGTTCTGGACAAGCGTTCAGTGTAGTCAATTAATAAAAACTCAAGCTTAAGATACATTTTCCATTGATCTTGTTTATTTTGTCGTAGACTATGTTTAATCTGCTTCCGCAAAACTGACCATTATAAGTACATATGTCTTTTCCTAGATCCGGAGACATTCACCCTAACTGTCCCCGATGGTCCGATCTCGTCCCAGTTGGGCTCCTCCATCACTCTACTCTGTCAAGTCTCACCTATATTCAACATAAAACCAATTGAGGTGAAGTGGTATCGTTCAGATGACAAAAAACCCACCTTGTTCTACAAGGATCACAAGATCCAGGAGAGCATCATGGACCCGTGGTTCAGGGGCAGAGTGTCTCTAATCGGGGGGCTTGAGAGGGGGAACGCGTCCCTGAGACTGGATAGGGTCACTCTGGAAGACAGTGGGGAGTATGTGTGCTACATTGCCAGTCAAAAGTGGTTTGAAGAGGCTGGTGTTGTACTGACAGTTGTTGGTAAGTGATCTCCAATAATAGTTTAATTGTGAATTAATTTTCACCTCAAAATTATTTGTTTGTTGGGTGGTTTATCACCCAACATACAAAGTCTCTGTCACATTTGCCAAGAAGTCAGAGGCTCAGTTTAAAAACATGAACTTTATCGGCTCACTAAGATATTGAAATAATATAAAGTACTAAAACTCAGGTTCAGTAAAATGTTATCAAATGTATGTAACTTAGGGTGTGTCCTAATGAGTAAGGGAGAGTGAAGTAAGTTGAGACAATTTCTTTTTGAGTTGTCCCACAGTCAAGGGGAAAAGAAAAGAGAAAGAAGGGTAGTAGATATCTACCCTAAGTTCAGGATGTCCCCTCTCAGGTGTAATGAAAATAATGGATGTATGACCAATTGCAAAAAATTATGGTTCTGTGCCCAAAGTAAGTTAATCATAGTCAAGGGGTATGTTGTGCCAGCTGGGAGAATACTTACCAATACCTTTTTTCATTTATTTTGGAAAAAGTGTCCATCTTAACAATTGAGGTCTAATCTCTTGTCAAATAATGCAGGTTTTTATACAGTGGAAAATGAACATCTATAATATATATTTTAAAACTAAGATTGTATGGTTGTTGGACCTCATGTAAAAAAGTTAGAAATGAAGGGTTCTTCCTGAATATATGGTCACATTGCAGACATTTTGTTGTTGTCATGAAAAAAGGGGGTGGGTCAGCTTACTCACTGGCTCATTTTACGCCACTCTATGCTATGGTTTGTTTCTCCTACACATTCTAATACTAATAGGTGGTCAAATCAAACAAATGTCAAGAATCAGTGTCCTAATGAGTATGGTTTGTTTCACCTGCTATTTCCAATAGTAATAGGTAGTCAACCAGTGATCTCTGTAGCTGAAGCAAGAGGTCAGGTGAATGTTACCTGTTCTTCAGAGGGCTGGTCACCACAACCTAAAGTCACCTGGAGAAACAAACAGGGGACAGAGATCACTAATGTACAAGAAGTACTAAACACCACTGGTAATGTCATCTCCCGCCTCACTACTGATGAAAAATACCAATTGCATGAACATGTCTGTACGGGAGATGTGAAATAAATAATATCCATTTAAATAATAAATATAATTTCCTGAAAATGCCAATGACATGCAATACACTTCTGTAATCCTAACATTCAAGCAAATAGGGTAAAAAAATGAAAATGCAGCCGTGGGTCTCTTTATGAGTGGTCTTTGTGGATTAATGATTTGTTATCTTTGCACTTTCTCTCTCTCACTGTATCAGATTCTCAGGGGGTTGTGAGGGTCAGTAGCTGGCTGCTGTGTTCTCCCTCTGAAACAGATTGGCTGTCATGTACAGTCTCTCTGTCTGATGAGTGGAAGACAGAGGGCAGAAT
>JACXGK010011624.1:0-15694 GCA_016801125.1 Novumbra hubbsi
GATCTAGCTAGGCCAGGTGCCATGACCTGTCTTAACCTGTCACAGCATGTCAATATGTTCCCACTCCCACAATCATGAACATACATTTGATCCTCACTGGAGAGGTCCCGTCATCAGCCCTGGATGTACATCTGTTATGTTTGTGACATTGTAAGGAATTCCTCCTGCACTTCAACTCCAACCTAAGGTGACTTCAATTCAGAAACATCAAGTCCCTTGTTATGTCTGTCTTCCAAGAGTCCTGACCTGTATAACAGCACATTGAGTAACACCTTAAACATTCTTGCCCCCAGAAAAATCCCATCAAGTATCATTCCAACATTCTTCCCCATGGTTCACAGTCTGGCTTCATGCCAATGCATAATACTGAGACAGCACTGGTGAACATTGTTAATAATGCTCATGGCTGCCGATACAGGATCCACCTCCATTTTGATTCTTCTGGACCTCAGCGCTGCTTCTGATACAGTAGCTCACAACATTCTACACCAGCGCCTAAGAGAGCACACTGCCATCTCTGGGACAGCCTTAAACTTGTTCAGCTCTCTCTCCGCAAGCAATATGGTTCTCTTGGGAAGTCAATATGAAAATAAATCACATTAACCTGTGGTGTCCCACATGGGTCAGTGCTTGGACCTATTCTCTTCCTGCTATACAAGCTCCCAACTGGCCAGATCACATCAGTGTTCAATTCCACTGCTACACAGATGACATACAGGTGTACATTACAACCAAACCTGACAACATCTTCCATGTCAATCCAGTCCAACTGTATGGATGAGGTAAAACATTGAATGCAGACCAATGTCCTTCGAATCAATAGCAGCAAGACAGAGGCAATGCTTACGTTCACCCCACATCAAATACCAAACTCTTACAAAATCGGCCCTGCCTTTGACGGCCAAATCATTCCCCTCTCCTCAATCCGGGTGTAAAATCTGATGCTACTCTCTCTTTTAAGGCCCACATTAGACATGTCTGTATTTTTTTTTTTTAAAGACCTTCTCTGATGCAGAAACATTTATCCATTCATTTGTTTTCTCCAGAATTGATTATGGAAATGTGGTACTAGAGGGCCTGCCAGCAAATTCAATAAAGCTCAACCAAAACAATGTTGCAAGGATCCTGAAACAATCAACAAAAATCTGCCCACATCACACCTCTCCTTGATAACCTTCATTGACTTTAAAATGATCCTTTTAGTCTATGAAGCGATATGTGGCTTTGGACCAGTATACCGATCAGACCTGCTTTCCCCCTATAAACTTCACCACCCTCTACAATCTAGCAATGCAAAGCTGCTCAATGAACCAAAAACCTGTCTCTGGAAAATAGGAGGCCAAGTATTTTCTTTCATTGCACATCACCTCTGGAACTTCCTTCCTTACAGCCTCAGGGCTACAGTCATGGCTTTTAAAGCAGGCCTTAAACCACACATCTATTAGTTGGCCTAACCTTCCCATTAATCAAACTATAATGTATATTATTACTTAATAATATGTAACATAATTTTAGATTACTGCATTAGCATTATAGTTTAATCTAGAAACGATTAGCCAAAAGATTATGACCACTGACAGGTGACGTGAATAACACTGATTATCTTCAGTGGGTGGGATATATTAGGCAGCAAGTAAACATTTTGTGCTCAAAGTTGATTTGTTAGAACCAGGAAAAATGGGCAAACGTAAGGATCAGAGCGACTACGACAAGGGCCAAATTGTGATGGCTAAACGACTGGGTCCGAGCATCTCCAAACCTGCAGCTCCTGTGCCGTTTTGGAGGGGTCCAAGGAAGACCCGGCACTCACAATACTGTTCAGACGTGTCTTATTGTTCAGACATGTCACTAAGACTACACAGGGTTTAAGTGATGTATTGATTTGCTAATTAAATTTGATTAGAATCGGTGACCAGCATTTACTTTTTCTTTTCTCAATTAAAATGATTTAAATAGCACATATACAGTGGGGAGAACAAGTATTTGATACACTGCCGATTTTGCAGGTTTTCCAACTTACAAAGGATGTAGAGCTCTGTAATATTTATCATAGGTACACTAAAACAAAAATCCAAAATAATCACATTGTATGATTTTTAAGTGATTCATTTATTGTTCATTGTTTTGGTTGAGCTTTATTTAATTAATAAATTTTGTTTTAGATTCCATCTCACACAGTTGAAGTGTACCTATGACAAAAATTACAGACCTCTACATGCTTTGTAAGTAGGAAAACCTGCAAAATCGGCAGTGTATCAAATACTTGTTCTCCCCACTGTACAAGCATTTTCTTGTTTAGCTGCCGTTAGCCAACTTAGCTGACTGCAGACATCATTGTGGTTGTTATTGGGCTCAATACGTCAAAAAAACGATCCTGTATATTTGGCCAATATCAGGCAAATGTCAAAAGCCAGCATTGAATCTGGCATCCCTTAAAATAATGTGGTTATGTTAAAGCATAACTGCATGAAAAGTTAATATCAAATCATACTATATTCCATGGTTTTAAGTGTTTGTTTGATAATCTATTCAGTTTTCGTTAAGCATTGCTGGATATTTGCCCTCAATCTATTTCTATTCCAGACAGCAAATATTCACCTGATTTTAGTTTTAACCACCTTAAAAATGATCTTAAAAATGTATAGACCTAACTTTGTCGTCCTAATTTATCTAGCAGGGATTCAAATTAATTAACAAAAATGCAGGTTAGCAGGTCTACTATATCATAGATCTACAGCAGAATCAATCTGCCGAGACAATTCGAATTGTTCACTCTACAAAACCTTCAAATAAAAACAACTATGGTAGTCTTAGTTAAGAAAAACCAGAACAGTAGCTAAAGCTTTGAAAAGCTTTACTGCATATTAACACCATAGCTTGAGTTAGGCATCGCTAACTATACAAAATAGCCATTGACCAAACAATTTCGATACAATTGTCCCTTCGCACAAAGCCACTTTTCATTTTGTTGTAACAAGCATGACAATAAAGACAAGCCTTGTTCTTCTGTATTGTTCTTCAGTATCCTGTGCAATGTTTGTTTGGTTGGGTTTCCTATAATGCAGGCAAAATCTGCCTCTCCCAAATATCATGACATGATGCAGTCTAGAGTGGAATTGCTGTGGCCTCTTTAGGAAGTGATAGAGACCATGTTGTTGGGGCTTAGAATCTCAATCCAGTAGCCGTCAGGGTCCTGTACAAATGCCAGCCCTTTCATTTTACCTAAGAGAGAAAAGAAGAAATGTCTTACTTTAACAAGGCATCTTTGTCATAAATTCTAACAATTATTACAACCTTCACACAATAATCATTTCCAGTTGACTATAGCAACAAATGAACAATGTTAATGTAACCCACGGTCACTGTAGTAAGCAGGTCCTGGGCCCATAATGGGCAATTAGTTACACGAAACACAAAAAGTTACAATCAAGAATGTTTATTAGCTGGTTCAACAAAGACCTTGAGTATGTCTATGCGCACAGGTTGGCTTCCAGTGTCTCAAATAATAAACCCAAAGACACAAAACATTCAGAAACAAGACTATTCCTCAACTGGATTACCCTCCCTACAAAAACAGTGGCAAACATCCATACAGCCACCTATAAACAAAAAACACAATAACACCTCTCAGTCTATCACAATACACACAGAAACACCAGACAAAAATATCAGCTCACCCGCATATGTCACCAGTGCCACCAAACTACTAACACCTACGACACATCAGGACACGGACAGGAACACCAGTTTAGGAGCTCGGACCCAGTCCCACTCAACCCATCTACAGTACAATGGAATGTTTGTCCACACCCCAACATGGAAGCAGCTATATCACCTGTACTGTGTCACCTTCAAACAGGTCCTACCAATGCCACATCCCTACACATTGGTTCCACCCACTAGGCTACATTAAGATTCATATAATCTCTATAATGTTGCTTGTTTTAGCAAGTTAGCAAGCATGGTTTAGCTAGTGCTAGGTATCAACAGCAAAAAGCTAATAATATTAGATTATTTACTGTCATTACAATGTTGCTTAAAATTTGAAGAAAAACCTTTGGCCTTCCCAGTATACGAGCCTACACCATGCTCACATTACCAAATAGTCCTTAGTTGAAATTATCTGGCACACCTTAACATGCATTGTGATCGTTCACATAAAAAAAAAAAAGACAAATGCCAAATTGATGCCGTATCTACAATATGGCGTAACAGTTAGCATGCCTGCCATTTCCTCATAGAACATGTTCCTAAGGAAGCAGAACAACCAGCAGCCTAGAGAAAGATGAGCTCACCAGTCAACCTGCTTCCCCAGTTAAACACTCTAAGACACACAGTGACACTTAAAAGGAGACTCAAATGAGTCCAGTGCGAAAAACAAGTAGCTTAGGTAGAACAACAATCCTCAGAGTTTTGGATAATATGCAACGGCATGAACACATTGCTCAAGGTACCACTTAAATCACACATTGGGTCTCTGTCTCAATGAAGGAAATATATTACGGATCATAATCCAGTGCACCTGTTGTAACTTTCATTTGCACTAAGACAGGTGACATTGATCCACAATCACTTATTGATCTGAGGTTTAATTTTCTTGGTGTTATACTTTTTGAGCAGTGTAGTAATGTGAAACCAAGCATATGTTACACACACTCAATCTTGCTACTACTGTACTACTGTAGGGCAATTCATACCATCGTCTGGCTTCTTGACAAAGGTGACTCCTTGTTCTTCAAAAAGCTTGCAAGCAGCATAGACATCAGGCACCGCAATTCCAATGTGCCCTATAAGGGAGAACACTGATGACTAACTAGGTTTAGCATTTTTTCAGTTATACAACGACTTATAGAAATACCCACCTGCCTGGGTATTTTCCAAGTCATATGCAATATACTTTTTGCTGTGGGTTCAATGCTAATCCAAACATGTAATGACAGGATGTTAGACCTAAACGAGTGTAATGCTTGTATAACATGCCCAATAAGATAGAAATGGTTCATAACTGCCAATGACAAGTCTTAAGATGCATTATGGCTATATGTAAAGTGGAAATAGAGAGGTACTTGGATACAAATCCAGACTTACCAAAGCCACGAGGGTCCGAGTTTCCATTGTGATAGGATTGGCTTTCATCCTTCTCTGAGCCCCAGTTACTAGGAGGCACAGCAAAAACAATTAAATAATTAACGAATCCCCTCAGCGGCAATTTCAAGAATAAACACACTATTTACACAATTTCTACATTGAATACATACCCCATTTATCTACAGTTCTTTTCACATTGATGGATGTGTAACAGGGGGGTGAGAGGGGGAAGAGCCATTTAAAACTAGCAATATACACATAGCCATGATGACGACCAGAATGGAAGTGTATCCAAACAACAGGGTTAACATGCCTACTCTTACAATAAGTGCCATGGGATCTTGACCTTGGATGTGACCACAAAGGCAGACTCGGGACACCTATTTAATGTCCCCTATAATAATAGGAAATCTAAGCATGGCCATGTCTATTTCACTGCATTTGGGGATTGGATTGTGCAATGTGTTGGCGAAACCTTCTCTATACCAGGACCAGTATTCACAAAGCTTCTTAGACAAGGGTAAGATCTCAATTACATACTGCTCACTTCCTCTCCTTGTCTCCTCAACACCCATTTAATGAGAACACCAGAGGTTGAGAAGACCAAGAGAGAGCAGGAAATGGTAATTTATGTACTGTAATCAAAACAGGAAAGAGCAGAGTCTGAGGTCTATTGGCAACAGTCTCTATGCACATAGTTGTGGCCAAAGGAATTGCAACCCATTCACTTTATTCAAATAATGCATAATTTCATTAACAATCTGTTGAAATTCTAAATTATTTGCTTTCCAGAAATATCTCTCTGGTGTTCACTTAAAACTTGTACATCTGAATAATTTACAAAATATTAGCTTATTACATAAAGAAATTATAAAATGGCCCAGAATAACATTACCGGCACTTTCAAAAAGTAATAATACATTTTGATTTACAATATAACAAAATCACTTTAAATAGAGAAATTGACAAATTCTCCTGTCATGTTCACCACAATGAGAATGGAGGAAATAAAGGAAACAAGAGAAATGTCAGAGGATAGACAGGAGTGTAGCCAAGCCCAGACAATATCAATCCTACAAGTCCATCTCCAGAGACCTTGATGTTCCTGTCTCCACTGTAAGTAATGTTATATAGAAATATAAGACCCATGCCACTGTAGCCTAACTCAACGGATGCGACCACTAGAGACACATTATTGGAAGACTGCTTCAAAGGATTGTTCAAATGTTAGATGAAACAACTTGATCATCTGCCAAACAGACTCAAGTGGACCTATAAACACAACGTGTTGATTTGAACTTGCACCAAGTTGCCAACATATTGGAAGGGGTTTGTAAGCTAGGAGACCCACTGCTGAGAGTGAGACTTAAGAAAGCCTGACTTAAATTGCCAAATCATTTGCCACAAACTCCTGCGAACAGACAAGACCATCAGCATGTTAATTACAGAAAACAAAATAAAGCCTTTAAAAAAAAAAAAAGGTTCAGTGATTTTTGGGGGTTCTTTGTTGCCTCCTGCACTGGATACCTTTACTGTGTAATCAAGAGGATACCAAGGCAGTCTGGAGCACAAAGTCAAAACTAGTGTCAGACATCTGGATCTCTCACACAGTCATGGGTCTTTCAAAAAGCTGGATTGGTTTAAGACGAAAATGCTGCAGCTGGAAATGAGTCTACATCTAAATTCTAATTGATTTAGGATCAGGGGCATCATGTATCAATCAACCCATGCACAGCGCACAGCCTAGCGGTCGGCTGAATTGGAGAAATACCATGTTATTTTGGAAAAGCTAGTAGAAAAAATATTTTCAATAGAAATATGAATAGCCTACTGGAAAAGCTTCCTGAAACTTCCTAGGCCTATGCACTACCGATGTAGCAAGCATCAACACCCTACAGCCTGGAGCTGATCCAAAAACTGTTGGGACTAATAGGTCGTAAAACTCTTAATATGCATATCCTTGCAATCTGAAAACTACAAAAACAACAGCCATGAGAATGTGCGTCAACAAATAATTACTACTGCCTGAATACTGGACTTCACTGTACATTCCTGGACTAAATGTTTTTTAGGCCAGGACTAGGCTCAATTAAAAACTGGACCAACAGTACTTAATGCCTACTGGGTGAGCTCGATGGTTGCTCGCCGGGAGAAAGTCCAGGCCGTTCTCTCTTTCACATCTCCAGGGATCTCCTTCTTATCCTCGTAACCCAGGAAGTAAAGGGAGAAGTTCATGGAAGGGAAGTCAAACTTCTGCAGTAATCTGGTGAAGAAGAAAAGACAAGTGTTGATTTGATTGGGTTGAACCATGTGCTGGTTCCCAATATATTTCTCATACCAGTACTGATAGATGAATCGTGTCATGTTACATGACTGCATAGGAAAAGAGAATTACATAGACTACTGAAAAAGGAAACGCAGATCAAAAACAGATTGGCAGACTTCTGTGTTGATGGGTCAGGAATATTAGTAAATGCTGCTGCAACAGCACTGGTATATATAGATTTTCTTGTGATCAAATGACTTTGCAGCAATAATAAAAAATTGGAGGAATAAGATTACTTGAAACTTACGTCATTCCCATGATCCGGGTATAAAAGTCCAGGGATTTCACTGGATCCTTCACCCTTAGCATGGTTTGTTGCATCATGAAATCCTGGACCAAATAATAATAAACTTTCAAACAAAGGCAAAATAATAACTAAATACTCAGACCGTTACTATAAGGACGCTGCATAGTGCTGCCCTGGAACTGGATGGGGAAATAAGCACGGAATAGGAATATCTAGCCTGGTCCTCTTCTATTCATTGAATTTTGTATAACTCTCACAATCACAATTATAGGTTTTTTGTGTTCACCATGAAATCTCAATTTAAAATCAGCACTACTCTTTTTAATCTGACACCGTGAACAGGTTTTTAAAATTACCAATATCATATGTTGGATTTAAGAAAATCATGCATGTAGAAGAAAAAAAACTAAAATAAGTGAAATTCAAGTTCCATTAGTCAAATAAAGTAGGCAAGTAGAATCAGTAAAGTAAATAATTGGGTACTAAATGAACTAAAAAAAGCAGGGATCTTCAGGAAAGAATCTGAATGTGACATGACAGAGACAAGACCTTGGTCAGTTTGGTGTTACTCATACAGGTGAATGCACAACACACTATGAAGAATCGACAGCCGGTTTCAGAGGAAATCAGGAAGAGTTCTGTAAGGTGTACTGGGCAAAAAACATCTCAAAGACTGACTGGTGTCTATAGGAGATCTTACGCAAAGTGATGGCAGCTAAAAAGAGTTACTACAAGCTATTGAATGAAGGGTTTTACAAATTTAGCACACCTAAAATCTGAGTCCAATACATTTTTTTAATATAGAATGTTTTTATTTGTCATTCATTTGGAATATATGAGAAATTGGGTTTAAGACAATGATTTTAAGTTTATCTATGACCATTCCTGCACAGTTCATAAACTTTGAAGCAGCACTGTTCAGTATTCTGTGTATTTTATTTGTTGCATCTTTTAAATGTATTTCTGCATGAATTGTAGAATAGGCCTATAAGTATTCCATTTTCTGTTAGTCTACATCTGTCAATAAAGCATTACATGTCCTAATCTTTTTAGGAATTTCTTTATTCAACATACAATTTGCTTTAAGAGGTACAGTCCATCAAGCAACCTTGCTTAATATGTTGTCCAACCTCAGCCAAATAATTACACATAAAAGGTGGATCTATTGTGGTATAATATATAAAGTTCTAAAGGTCTTATTTCATTGGCTGGCATCACTCAAACAAAACTATTTTTGTAGGACTATGCATAACCAGACAAAACAGAATGAAGCAAAAACAGTTAAATTATATAATATGTAGTGCAATTCAATAAGTGTCAGTCTACTTATATAAGTCATTTATTGATGAAGCTTGAAAGAAAAGTGCATTGCCTAATAATCTACCATGTATGCTGATTTAGTTTAAAGGTACAATCTAGACTTGTTGAAGAAAACTATTTGTAAATGTCTCATGAACTTGTTTAAACAAATTTTAGACCAAACCAGAACGCAAAATAAAACGTAGTTCTTCTCCGGTGTTATTAACTAAGCAAACGAAAACACAAACATGGTTCAAACAATAGTTATAGTATAATGATCAAAGATAATACAACACTTCTGCTTTATGATGATCAGTCATTGTATTCTGAGTTGTCATTGAACATCAGAATTTGATCATGCCTCGGATGTTTGCTGATATTGGGGTGGGGCTAAAACTAATACGGTCACTCTCAAAAGCGGCACTTCGAAGTAGTGTTTCGTAGCCAATAATCTAGGTACTTCAGAGTTACCTAATCTAACTAACAAACTTCAACGTAGACTATATTAACCGATAATTAAGACAACAATTTAATAACCTTACCTGCGTGTCAACTCAGGTGAAAAAATATGAAACAGCATATCCCCAAGGCCTAACAAGATGGTCCAAAACAGATTGATTTCTGTTGAACTCAAAATAGTGTGCAGCGCAGCCACTAACCTTCGTAATTGGGTTTCCATCTTTGCAAGCTGCGGCTGCGGCCGCATCGGACAACCCTTGTTCGGTCATTTTACTGTGATCTCCGGGAAAGCCGTGTTGCCGTTTGTGAGCGCAGGGACTCGTAGTCGTTAAAGAGAGGGTGACAGGAAGATTTACTTCAAGAGTTCGACTGGGAGGAGTTTACGTCGTGTTACGTAAGCCATGTAAGATATTTGGGCCGCGAACAATACTAAATTATAATTGAACGTAGTCATAATATATAGATTTAAAAAATGTGACAATTTATCATTAAAAAAAACATTAATTCATTCACACTAACGTTTCCAATATATGGCATAGAAAAGCTGATCCTGGGAGTTCGTGTACCACGAGATGGCGGCAGGGTAAAACTAAATACCTAACCATATGTTGAGACACTTTTTTCTTTGCAATAAAAAAGTCTGCAACCAAAATCGAGGCTAAAAGAAAACTAAAGAATTTGCAATAAAATATTTTGTAGTTGGTGTACAACTCTATGCATTTTATTTATTTATTCTACATTATTTTTTCATTTGAAACTCATTTTTTTCTTTTGAAACATTTTCTTTTGCATTTGAAACTGTTTTTTGATTGATTGAAACACTAGTTCTTCGTTTGCACTTTTGACCCCACTTTGGTAGGAGGTGTGGTTGATGCTGTAGTACCAGTTTAGTGCCTTTTTTATGTAATTAGATTTTGTATTATCATTTTCAATATGTGTTATTTGAGACAATATTTAAATAAATTATTTAGCAGAAAACATGTTTTTCCAGACAGTTTCATTGTTTACATTTCAACAGAGCTGTTACCAACCTGATGCATTTCCGTATTCTTGTCATAGAATTGCAAATGCGATTTGGATTAATGCATTTTCATTTTAATATTGTCTCAAATAACACGTACATTTATTGAAAAAGAAAATGCATTTGTAAAATGCATGATCATTTGAATTTAGTCCCATATGGGCTTCCATACAAATCTAACACTTCATTTTGCTATTGCATTTCCTCCATCCTAGCTACAATTCAGTTGTTTAAAACAATTGCTTCTCTGTATTATAATTTTCTAGTCGTGTCTTGAATTCATAATTACACAATTTCTTTCACAATCGTAAAATAACATTTATGTGTTAGAGAATTTGTTCTATGATGTTTAAGATCTTCTGGTAGCTTGTTACAGTTGTGTGCCGCATAACTACTAAATGCCACTTTGCCATGTTTAGTTTGGACTCTGGGCTCTACTAGCTGGTCTGAATTCATAGATCTTAGAGGCCTGCTTGGTTGATATTCTTCAAACATATCCGTTAATTATTCAAGCACTAAACCATTCAGTTATTTGTTGACTAAAAGCATCACCTTAAAATCTATTCTATAACTGACTGGAAGCCAATGCAAAGATTTAAGAATCGGAGTAATGTGTTCTGTTCTCTTGGTCCCGGTTAGCATTCTTTCAGCAGCATTTTGATTGAGCTGCAGCTTTTTTTATAGTCTTTTTGGAAAGTCAAGTTAAGAGCCCATTACAGTAGTCAACTCTACTTGAGATAAAAGCATGGATAAGCTTTTCTTGGTCTTTGCGGGAAAGCATGCCCTTGATTCTAGCTATATTTTTAAGATGATAGAATGCTGTTTTGGTGACCGTTTTGATTTGATTGAAGAACATGAGGTCAGAGTCTATTAGAACACCAAGATTACACAATTGGTCTCTGGTCTTTAGGGCACGAGAATCAAGCTCTTTAGTAATACTTGTTCTGTTGTTTGTGTTGCCAAATACAATAATCTCAGTTTATCTTGGTTTAATTGTAGAAAATGCTGGTTCATCCAGGTAATTAATTGTTCTATGCAGTGACACAATGAGTCTATTGAGCTATAGTCCGACAGTTCGAGAGCCATATACAGTGGGGAGAACAAGTATTTGATACACTGCCGATTTTGCAGGTTTTCCTACTTACAAAGCATGTAGAGGTCTGTAATTTTTATCATAGGCGGAATCTAAAACAAAAATCCAGAAAATCACATTATTTGATTTTTAAGTAATTAATTAGCATTTTATTGCATGACCTAAGTACATCAGAAAAGCAGAACTTATTATTTGGTACAGAAACCTTTGTTAGCAATTACAGAGATCATACGTTTCCTGTAGTTCTTGACCAGGTTTGCACACACTGCAACAGGGATTTTGGCCCACTCCTCCATACACACTTTCTCCAGATCCTTCAGGTTTCGGGCTGTCGCTGGGCAATACAGACTTTCAGCTCCCTCCAAAGATGTATTATTGGGTTCAGGTCTGGAGACTGGCTAGGCCACTCCAGGACCTTGAGATGCTGCTTACGGAGCCACTCCTTAGTTGCCCTGGCTGTGTGTTTTGGGTCGTTGTCATGCTGGAAGACCCAGCCACAACCCATCTTCAATGCTCTTATTGAGGGAAGGAGCATGTTGGCCAAGATCTCGCGATACATGACTTCATCCATCCTCCCCTCAATGCGGTGCAGTCGTCCTGTCCCCTTTGCAGAAAAGCATCCCCAAAGAATGATGTTTCCACCTCCATGCTTCACGGTTGGGATGGTGTTCTTGAGGTTGTACTCATCCTTCTTCTTCCTCCAAACATGGCGAGTGGAGTTTAAAAGCTCTATTTTTGTCTCATCAGACCACATGACCTTCTCCAATTCCTCCTCTGGATCATCCAGATGGTCATTGGCAAACTTCAGACGGAACTGGACATGCGCTGGCTTGAGCAGGGGGACCTTGTGTGCGCTGCAGGATTTTAATCCATGATGGCGTAGTGTGTTAGTAATGGTTTTATTTGAGACTGTGGTCCCAGCTCTCTTCAGGTCATTGACCAGGTCCTGCCGTGTAGTTCTGGGCTGATCCCTCACCTTCCTCATGATCATTGATGCCCCACAAGGTGAGATCTTGCATGGAGCCCCAGACCGAGGGTGATTGACCGTCATCTTGAACTTCTTCCATTTTTTAATAATTGTTGCCTTCTCACCAAGCTGCTTGCCTATTGTCCTGTAGCCCAACCCAGCCTTGTGCAGGTCTACAATTTTATCCCTGATGTCCTTACACCGCTCTCTGGTCTTGGCCATTGTGGAGAGGTTGGAGTCTGATTGATTGAGTGTGTAGACAGGTGTCTTTTCTACAGGTAACAAGTTCAAACAGGTGCAGTTATTACAGGTAATGAGTGGAGAACAGGAGGGCTTCTTAAAGAAAACCTAACAGGGCTGTGAGAGCCGGAATTCTTACTGGTTGGTAGGTGATCAAATACTTATGTCATGCTTTGAAATGCAAATTAATTACTCAAAAATCACAGTTGAAGTGTACCTATGCACCTCTGTAAAAATTACAGACCTCTGCATGCTTTGTAAGTAGGAAAACCTGCAAAATCAGCAGTGTATTCTCCCCACTGTATGTCCAAATAGCTAGCTAGCTAATTGGAAGTATCATTGTTTTTGTATTGGCCATCTTAATACCAGTGGATTACCTGTGTTAATTTACTTCCAGTACACAGCTGGACAACGGACACAGCTGCTGCGACAGTGACCCCACTTAACAATTTCCTTGGATTTGTACCTTTTCTTGTTATTGTATTGTATTTTTATTTGACATGATAGACTCATCATACACTGCTTTTGAAAAGCATCTATTTCCTACAAATCATAAGGACTCAAAACCGTGTCCTTAGTCATGCACCTAATGACACAGGTTTTCATGTATTTTATGTAATTAGCTAATTACAAAGAAGCTGATCCTATTCAAAACATCTCTCTTAAAAAAAATACTTTGTGTCTAATTTGGTCTTAGTCAACTAAAATACAGTTTTCTTTTTTTATTAAATTTTTTCTGCATCTATTCAATCAGTTATTGTCTCCTCATCAATTGCTAAAATGTTACTAAAAGAGTTTTAATTCATGTTTTTTACAATGTTCTAAGGATACTAAGACTGGTCTCAATGATCATGTGGGAGGGGAAGTTTCAGCCCTGAATCTATGCAACACCCAGACACACTAACACACTTATTTTTAACACTGCTGCCAGCAGACCACAATGAGCCTGAAGGGAACTGCTTTTGCTTTGATGCTCTGCTGTAAGTTAAAATTGTAGTTGTCACCTTTTGTATTACTAGTAAACCTTTTAGACTCTATGGAATTGTTATAGTTAATATTTTATTCTTTTTGTGCTGTTGCCTGTCTGTCTGTCTATCTTCTGACAGATATATCCATAAAGTTTGGAGCATGTGAAAAACTAGCCACCCCTGGGGCCACAGTTACTCTGGATTGTGACATTCACATGCAATTTGAGATCATGTGGTTTTTCCAGAATGGTAATTCAACCCTGTCTCTGGTCTTGTTAACCAACATAAGGATGGACAAATCCCTGAGCCCTAGCTCCAAGTTCGACACTCGTTTGGTACCAGTTTACAACAAGACGCTAGGCACAACCACTCTGACTATTTTGAATGTCACTGAGAGGGATTTGGGTCTGTACTACTGTGCAGAGAGGACGAGCAATGTGTTTAAGATCGGCACTGGCATCAACGTCACCCTTGCTGCTGGTGAGTGAACTCTCTTGATGATCAATTTTACTGTGAATTGGTTTACTTTTTAAATGAAATTAGATGTCATGGTTAATTTTGGACAATATTAATTAAAACATTATTTAAAAAAAGAACACAAATAATAATGATTATGTAAAATAATTATTAAGCCAGAAAGTATTGCCCAATACTATAATTGCATTATGGTAATTCAACTTTGCATAAAGTGAGAAATCCGATTATGATGTGCTTGTTGTCAAACAAAAAGTCCATCTCTCGCTGCCTATAATTACACATTAACCCAGGAGGTACATGCATAACCTTGTTTAAAAAAAATTGTTATTCAATTTCAGTTCATGAACCTTGTGTGATTGGGATTGGATATACATGGCTCATCACTCTGTTCGTAGTCCACATAATCACTGTGCTAGGCACAGCTCTATGCATCTTCTGTGTTTTTCCCAGAATTGGTGAGAAACAATACTCACATGGCCTGTTTCTTCCATCTACATTTCTCTTTGTTCATATTTTCTGTATTACTCATGAATATATTGTTCTATTCTTCAGTTGCTGTTGTCTTTAAAATCCCCAAATTGCTATATATATCCCTATGATCTAACAATGTCCTGTATGTGTGTGTGTGTGGGGGGGGGTTATATACACAAAGTAGTGCATAAACAAAACTGTATCTTTATAAATTGTCACTATACTGTTTTGTATACTTGTTATGGTCTGTTTGTGTAAATGTTAACTGAATATTTTTGTTTACTTTGTTTGTAGACAAAGAGATGTAATCAAAGAGGGTGCCAGAAATAAAGGAAGATATTGGTGGACATTTTTGTTGACCACATTTGTACATTGCCAATTTATTATGGATGCGACAAAACTAGATAACATATCTGTAAAAAAAGAAATGCGTGTCAAGCAAGTGTGCAGACATATCTGCATCTACCTTAGTTTCCTTGTGAACGTTGTGCTTGAATGTGTGTTAGAAACACTAGCGACACCTCGCAACATTTTAACCCAATCAAATGCCTTCCTTTTGCAGAGCTCAAAAAGGTGGTTGCTAGATTATTGCCTAAATTGCAACATACAATGACGATGGCCTGGAAACCGCTATCTGATGCTGTTAAAATATATAGGTCTATTCTGTTTTTGTGGTGAAACAGGAATGCAAACTTTTGAGGGACGAAAAAATCCCTTTCTTTGAGCATGTATGATGTGTAGGAACTTCATCAGAGTTCATACACATATCATTGTGGCAATAAATGGAAGACACTATAAAACATACTGTAAGGATTGCGCTTGGGTATGATGGTTGGATTCAATTGCACGACTGTAGCAACGAACAAGGTTGAGTGTCCGTGTAGAGCAGCACGTAGGGCACAAGCTCTAACAATGTTTGTTCGGTGGAAGGAGGGGAATGTGCACAATACCGGAGTGGTACAGTGCTGGGAATAGTGACGTCGTCAGATATATAGCGAAGGCTTGAAAGCCGAGTGCTGCGTGGAAACGCAGGAGTCA
>JACXGK010011625.1:0-15688 GCA_016801125.1 Novumbra hubbsi
TGATTACCCGCCAGCTGCATCCAATGTAGTTGGCTACTTAATCCCCTGTGTGTCTTGTCTCTGTGTCCGTGATTGTTTCCTGTTATGTGTATACGGTCGTAGTCAGTTTCTACTACACCCTGGTATTCCAGCCTAAATAAAGAGCCTTATTAAGCCAACCGCCTGCGCATTGGTCCGCTTCCTGAAACACCTCTGACAAATGCACATTCAAAGTCCATTTAAATTTTCCTAAAGTGTCTAGTTTGCCTATATGGAAAGGAGCAGCCAATCTTACAACATAATATAAAACAATAACGGTATTTACCAATGACTGCACAACAAATGTCAACGTTTTAGACTATGTTTTAGACATAGTATTGTGACGACCCTCTCACTCTATCTGGTGACTTTCTCCTCTTTCCTCTTGTTTTCATTAATGGGATGTTGGTGGGCGGAGTTTGAAGGGTCGTCTGCATAATGGGGCACACCTGAGTTCAGGGGTTTTATGGTTAAAGATACCATTTCTGTGTTAAAGACACAGATTTTTGGCTAGGTTATTTCTAATGTCCACGTTGTCTCCGGGGTTGTTACGAACTTGTGGGGGCTCGTCTGCCAGGATTGAGTACTAGATATTGTGTCGTATGGCTCTTTGTTGCTTTTTGGTCGGACTAATGCTAGTGTATTTTGGCATCCTGGTACGTTATGTTGTTGGGGCCGACCGTTTAGTTCATGTTAGGTTCGGTGGGTGCTTTCGTTAGCATGTTTTATTAAGGTTTGGTTACGTTGTTGCATTGGATTCCCGGTATTGGTTGCCTTTGTTTGGCTATTGGTAGTCTTGCGGCTGCGGTGGATTGTTGTTGTGCTGTGTTGGAGAACGAACGTTGGTTGGTTCCAGGCACCTCCTTAAGCTGGGACTCTTCTTCTGCTTGTCGTTGGGTCATTGGTGGTTGAGTACAATCGGCTGTGTACCAGAGTGGGAGTTTGTTGGGGTTGTGTCGCTAGCTGCCCGGAGCAATATTTTTTCCCTCTGTTAAGATTAGTGTTTAACTTTGGAATATGTTGGGCGTGGTTATGGGGTTTGTTATTTGTGTGTGGTGTCTGTGGTCTGAGCAGTCGTCTCGGGGGCACATCTGTGGCTTGGGGGAAATCTGCTAGTGTGCTGGGTGATTTGTTTCCTTGCCAGCGGGTTATAGTGCGTAATTACCCACCACGAATCTGCACGAAGACTAGGGTTGAGTTATCGTAGGCTTTGGGGGAAGCTCCACATACATATCTCTCTTCTGTGGTGCCCAGTGCGATTGTCCTTTCTCTTTGTGTGGTATGGTGTGCTCCGCAGTGGGGACAGAGGTGATAGGTATATATTTTTCCTTGTGGAAATGACATGTTACGTGGACGAGTTATTTGCTTCCCGTCAGAGGTGTTGCTAGACTTGTCTACTAAGGAACAGCTTTTGCAGGTTTCTGAGCACTACAAGATTGGAATTGGTGATAAACGTCTCTAAAGTTCCATTAGGATGATTTTGAAGGCCAATCTAATGGAGAGTGGTGTGCTTGCTGTTACCACTGGGGCGGCCACTGCTGTGGACTTGCAACCTTCCTGTACTGGTTCTATGGTCCCTCCCCCAGGGTTGTCCTAGTGGGCTTTTGTTTGAACTGCAGAAAGAACTGCTTATGTTACAGCTTGAGCATGATCGTAACCAAGTATGAAAAGGAATTGGAGTTTAAACAGGATTTGGAACATGTTAAAATTAAGTTGCAACAGAAGAGGTTGGTTAGAGAAAGAAAGCTCTCGGGAGTGTTTGCTCTGGGATGGTATGTCTGGGTTTCCTAAGGGACGTTCCTCTTTTGATCGTGACCCGCCTGACACTTTTGATATTGTTGGGAGCTTAAAACTGTTGCCTGAATTTAATAAAAAGGACCCTGAGACCTTTTGTTGTCTGAGCGTGTTGCTGACGCTAGGGGGTGGCCGGATTCTGACCATACCTTGATGTTGCAGTGTGTGCTGACTGGTTAGGCACAGAAAGCGTATTCTTCTCTTGGTGTAGCCGTCAGTGTTAGTTATGTTAAGGTTAAATCGGCTGTGTTACAAATTAACAAATTGGTTCCTGAGGCTGACCGCCAGTGACTTCAAACTTTAATAAAGGGTGATACGCAGACGCATGTTGAGTTTGCGCAAGAGTTATCTTCCCGGTTTAATCGCTGGTGTTCCGCCTCAGCGGTTATGTCTTTCCAAGGGTTGTGTGATCTCATCATGTTAGAGCAATTTAAGGACACAATCCCCGATTGTTTAGCCACATACATTAATGAACGTAAAGTAAAGACTGTCTCAGAGGCTGCTGTTTTGGAGGATGAGTTTGTTTTGACCCACAGGAGGGTCTTTGCCAAGCCCCGCATTCAGAATGAGTGGGATCGTTCAGAGAAAGTCGTAAAGCTGACTTAGGCCTAGAGTGTCACTACTGTCAAGGTTCAGGTCATTGGAAAAATGTATGTCCGGTTCTTAGGGCAAGGTGTAAATTCAGTGCCGGTGCTTCCATTAAATATAAACCTGCTGCGTTGGCTTTGTCTGTTTCACATCAGATCACCCCTGACTCATTGTTTTGTGCCCAGGGGCATGTGAAAGTCTGGGTCAATGTGGACTATCTACCTTTTGTTACAGAGGGTTTTGTGTCTGTATTACGAAGTAACGACCTAGTGCCAGTAAGAATCCTGAGAGACACGGGTGCCTCTGAATCGTTTGTGTTGGAGTCTGTGTTGCCCTTCTCTGCGGCGACCGATTCTGGCCGTTTGGTTCTAATTAGGGGAATGGGCTTGAGCACTCTGTCTGTGCCATTGCATAGACTGATGTTGGATTGTGTCTGGTGAAAGGTGAGGTTGTTCTTGGGGTGCGTCCTTCCCTGCCTATTGAGGGTATCGACGTTATCCTTGGGAATAACTTGGCTGGAGAGCGTGAATGGCTTGTGGCGTCTCCATCTCTTGTGGTTTCCAACGGGCTGGCGTTTGTGGGGAATTTTGATGAGTGTGCAGAGTTTCCCAGAGGTGTTCTCTGCGTGTGAGGTGTACTCGTTCGATGTGCTGTGGTGACCTGGTCACAGTGCCGGAAAATGAGGATACCACAAAAAAGTTTGTTACTGATTTCCCTGTTATCCCAATATCGGTATCCTGCTCAGATCTAATAGCTGCGCAACGGGCTGACCCCATATTAGATGGTTTGCGTGGCCAACTTGTGCCGGTGGAACAGTTGGGCGATGTTGCCCATGGCTAAGAGGATGTTCTGATGAGAAAGTGGGTGTCTCATGGTAGTAGTTTTCTGGGGGAGGCAATTAGTCAGGTTGTTGTGCCGGCTAAGCATTGTGAGTTGGTGTTGAAATCTTAATGATATTGCTGGGCATATGGGGGTGAGGAAAACGTACAGTAGCATATTGAGACATTTCTTTTGGCCTAGGTTAAAGAGGGATGTGTCTGAGTTCATAAAAACTTGTCACACCTGTCAAGTAACTGGTAAACTAAATGAAGCCCTTAATCCCGTGCCGCTGTTTCCTATTCCTGTACTCAGTACTCAGACTTTGGCTAGCGCCTATCATGGCCCGAGTCAAGGAGCACTGGAACGTTTCCATAAAACACTTAAGTCGTTGTTGAGAGCTTATTTTATTGATATGGATAAGGATTGGGAGGAAGGTTTTTCTTTGTTACTGTTGGCTGCTCAGGAGGTTTCGCAGGAGAGCACAGGGTTCAGTCCAAATGACCTTGGGTTTGGACATAAGGTGCAGGGATTGCTAATTGTTCTTCAGGATGCCTGGAAGTCTCCTGATGCCCCTCAGTCTCTGTTATCGTATGTGTGTGATTTCCGGCGACGCCTTTACGCCGTTGGTGTAAGGGTTAAAGAGAATCTGTTTTCTTCACAGAAACGGATGAAGGGCATATTTGGTCGGCGAATAGAGCCTCGTAACTTTAATCCAGGAGTCCAGGTTTTTGCTCTGCTGCCAATTGTTGGTTCTCCTTTTCAAGCCAAGTTTCAAGGTCCGTTTGCCGGGGTACGTCAGTGCACTGAGCAAAACTATCTGGTCGCCACTCCAGGATGGGGAAGAGCACACCGACTGTGTCCTGTAAGTTTGTTGAAACCCTGCTATGCAGGTTCCTCTGAGACTGAACAGGGGCGGTCTACAGCGGACGGTGGGTCTGTTCTTTTGGCCGACACCGTTGTTTACCCCACCTGCCCCCTTGTTGCCTTCTGGTCTTGTTTCCTTCCCCCTTAGCGGTTGTTTTCTGTCCACCAAAATTGCTTTGGTGGTCCAGAGTTTTACGGAGTGTGACGACCCTCTCACTCCTTCTGGTGACTTTCTCATCGTTCCTCTTGTTTTCATTAATGGGATGTTTGCGGGCGGAGTTTGGAGGGTCTTCAGCATAATGTGGCACACCTAGCTTCGGGGGTTTTATGGTTAAAGATACCATTTCATGGGAGCGGAGGGAGTTCGTTCTCCAGGGAGACACAGATTTTTGGCTAGGTTATTTCTTATGTCCATGTTGTCTCCAGGGTTGTTACAAACTTTTGAGCCGGTTCGTAGCAGTATTAAGGCAGTAATGGCATAGTATTTACATTACAAACTTCCAGGGCACAGGCTTTTGCGTACTTCATTAATGGAACGTCCAAGGAGCTGCCGGTAACTTGTGGAAACATTAAAGACCCAGCATATTAAGGGCAGTAATACTGGCTGTTCTCCGATTGGCTTCACCGAGATTGTATAAAACATCTATTTCCTTTCCTATCAATGGAACACACAAAAGGTACCATAATTAGTTACAGAACTATTTTCCTCAAGACAATATACAGCCCAGGAGGGAAACGTAAAAAAAAACATACAATTGCTAGTGAAACTTTCCTAATTGAGTTATTGAGTAGAAACACGCTAACTAATACTTAAATGGGACACTGGCTAGCAGGCAGAACGTTAGGAGGTCTTTGGAAAACGCATTGTTCTAGGTGCTGAAAACATAGTTTTACTTGTAAGAGTTTACCACCATACATTTATTGCTTTTTATGTTCTTTCAAAAATGTATTCAGATTGAAGTGGGTTTTATATTCATGAAATTCTTGTCAGAAATATTATTGACTGAGCCTGGGTAATAAAAGTTGTTTTCTTTGGGTTGTGCCTTTTCTGTCCCTGCGGAATTATTTCTTTACCTCTGCTTTCTATTCAGGAAGCGCACAGCCATATCAAGTCATATCACAAGATCATTCATATTTGTCTTTATGGTTAAAATCAGATAAGGAATCTTTTATAGAGTCCTTCTATCAGCTATTAGATGAGATTTTGTGTTCATTGAATGAGTGTGTATCTAACAGGTGTGCTTGTTTCATATCTAGCGTCTGAAGAATCTGCTCTAATACCATTACTCTACTCCTCAAGAGAGAGTGAGTTACACTGGACGTCGTCCAGGTCAAGGGTGATTGGAAAATATCCTTTCGGTATTAAGCTTTGTGTGTTTTCTATATGAAAAGACGTCTGGGCACTGATGAAGTCAGGGCCGGTCAAGTTGCCACAAATGCATATCCTGCTGTCAAGCTGCCAAACCTCTTGTGACTTGTTTTTTGTACATGCCAATGTATATTTAAACATTATGTAAATTATTGCTTAACATGATGCACATGCCCCTTGCATTTCTCTCTCTCGTTTTTACTCCCTCTCGTAGTCTGAAAAGACTCTCAAACATGAATTATTCAACGCCTCGTCTTATACAGTATCACTGTGGAGACAGCACTCCGTCATTTGCATACGCCACTATCAACCCTCACAGAGGATCTACTTAGCAATTTATTTCAGCAAAATAGAATAAACAACATCAACAACAACAGCATTTCATAGGCGCAATTAACTACCCGTGTGACTTCAGACGGGGGGAGGGGCGTTGAAACAATTATCACAACGGGAAAGCAATTTCACAAGGGTACGCCGCTACCTCTGGAGAGAGAAAATTTGGTGCTTTTGTTTACTGCTGGGGCCTAATTGGGGAAAATTGGAAATGTGGTGCTATACCAGTAATGTAGGTTGTCATTATGTAATGAAAGTTAGAAAAGCCTTTACAAGCCATTCCGTTCTGCTGAATACTGGAATGGTTTGATTATATTTCATTACTTTTTGCTTTAGAGGGAGGTGGAGCACTAGAAATGTATGGAGAATGATTGTCGTCAACATAAACGTTTGTTTTTACAAAAAAGTTTCCTTTCTATTGGATTTCCTTTTTGTTACATTTACCCCTGGCTGGCAATTTGTTTTTTATTTCTCCAGCGTGAACATTTGCTGAATGAATGAAAAGGATTGTGTTCGTGTGTTGAATGCTTTCAGGTGGTTGGAACACAAGCCCCACACAATCCAGTGGAAACCTGAATGAGATATGGCTTCTGCTTTATCTAAAATATATTTCTACCAAAAATTAATTATGCGAAATTGTACTTTTATGCTTGCCGATTTTCTTGTTTTGAATATTTGTATTGAAAATCTCTACTGAAGTAGAAGGACTGAATTTAGTGACATTTTGATCTGCGTATAAATTGACTTTTGCAATTTGGAATTCAGAAAGGCCAAACACAGAGGAAGACAAATATTTCAAGAAACAACATAATATATTATATTATGGACCTTCAACTCTACTGTTTCAACTCTACCACCTTAACACAGTTTGTAATCTGCTTGTCTTGAGCAAATTAAACATGTTTATATTCCATCCCTAAATCAGGCCCATTTAAAAACTGTTTAAAATGCAGTCTATAACAAAACTCTATTATTACTAGTTTATCTGGAACAATAACCCAGGACAATAAACTTTTTTTGCTTGACAGAAACGTAGCACAGAAATGGTGAGTTCTACGTAGTAAATGAATAATTTCTACCTGGCAATAGTTATCTAGAAAAGCACTGTGCCCATGGCAAGGGTGGTGGTCTGGCTGTTTTCTACGAAGATTGTTTTCTGAGCTAGTCATATTTCTGTGTCTTATTCCAATGTTGTTGTCTTAGGTGGTTTCAACATTCATGTTGATTCAACCAAATGTTTATTTGACCTAGATGTACACGAGTTGTGACATTGTTCGTAATTACTCCTGCACTTCAACACCGCCCTAAATGAACTGTTAAATTCAAAAACATGAAGTCCCTTGACACCTTTGTCTTACAGGAGTAATTATAGCTGACTGGCTTAACTGTCCACCTACTGGCCTGTAAAGATAACCAAAATTGCCATTTTAAAGCTTTAAAAGCAGCCCGCTCAAGATTTTACTCTTCTTGATTGAGAATGGCAAAGATAATACCAGGACATTATTTACCACAATCAATCGCCTCCTCCAACCTCCCAACTCTGGCCCTTCCAGTGCAATACTTTTGATGAATTCGTCAAGAATAAAATCAACAACATTAGAGAGAAAATTCCCAAGCAAGTCGCAAAACTTCGTAAGATCAAAATAAGACTTTCATTTGGAATGCAATGTTTTTAAGATGTTCCGATCTTCCCCAACATTGAGGCCTCTGTTACATAGAACCTAAGGTTCCCAACGGTCTATCTATATGTTGCTGATTGAAGAACTGACAGTGTTTCTAAAGATGAATGTACGTCAAACGGACCTAAGTAGGACTTTTTTACTACACTACCCTAGGATGGCCTTTCAATTAATTTGTTACTGCAACTTTGTACTGCCCTATAGAGGCATTATCACTACAGTATGTCAGATAAATCCTAACTTCCTTAACCCAAGGGTCTCATCTG
This sequence comes from Novumbra hubbsi, assembly GCA_016801125.1. Taxonomy (NCBI): domain Eukaryota; kingdom Metazoa; phylum Chordata; class Actinopteri; order Esociformes; family Umbridae; genus Novumbra; species Novumbra hubbsi. Next base: position 7,731 of record JACXGK010011625.1, read on the forward strand.
TGTCAGTCAGTGATGACTCATATAATTGATTTCCACTTGAGTGAACATTAGAAGAGCGATAGTTTAAGCTTGGCTACGTAGTCCGGTTGACAGCTAATGTCATTTTACCCACTTTAGTAATGTCAGCACACTTCCAAGCCCTAGTGGAATTTAAACCAAACAATTAGCCCCTGTTTAAATTCGTTATACCCCTACATGCATCTGAAATACCAAAGATGGATGCCATACATGGAATTACAAAACAAAACATTTGCTGTGTATTCTTTGCTGCAGTTACTGCTTGCATTTTGCACAATTGTGACAGAAATGCAAAAAAAAAACATCTAAAATATCCATGTTTTTGAAAAGTAAATCCGACAGTGATACTCAGTGAAATAAGTATTTGACCCCTTGGCAAAACCTTTGTTGACAACGACAGAGGTCAGATGTTTCTTGTAGTTGGTCACCAGGTTTGTACACATCTCTGGACATGTTTTGTCCAACTCATTTTAGCAGATCCTCTCCAAGTCATTAAGGTTTCAAGGCTGATGTTTGGCAACTCAAACCTTCAGCTCCCTCCATATATTTTCTGTGGGATTAAGGTCTTGAGGCTGGCTAGGCCACTCCAGGACCTTAATGTGCTTCTTTATGAGCCACTTTATTGCCTTTGCCGTGTGTTTTGGGTCATTGTCATGCTGGAATATCCATCCACAAACCATTTTCAATGCCTTGGCTGATGGAAGGAGGTTCTCACCCAAGAATTTGGTCCTATCCATCGCCCCTTTGATGCGGTGAAGTTGTCCTGAAAAACACACTCAAAGCATAATGTTTGCACCTCCATGTTTGACAGTAAGGATGGTGTTCTTGGGGTCATAGGCAACATTCCAGCTCCTCCAAACACGGCGAGTTGAGTTGATGCCAAAGAGCTGGATTTTGGTCTCATCTGACCATAATTCTTTCACCCAGTTTTCTCCTCTGAATCATTCAGATGTTCATTGCCAAACTTCAGATGGGCTTGTACATGTTCTTTCTTGAGCAGGGAGACCTTGTGGGCGCTGCAGGATTTAAGTCCTTCACAGCGTAATGTGTTACCAGTTGTTTTCTTGGTGACTATGGACCCAGCTGCCATTAGATCATTGACAAGATCCTCCCGTGTTCTTCTGGGCTGATTTCTTACCGTTCTCATAATCATTGAAACTCCTCGAGGTGAGATCCTGCATGGAGCCCCAGACCGATGGAGATTGGTGTGTGTTGGTGTTTTTGTTGTTTTCAGTCTATAAATGCAACATCTGAAGTATCCACCCTCCGTGAATATGGGTGAAAGTGTCAGGTAACAAGTCAAGCCTTTGAACCAAAGTAGAAGTTTTGAGAGAAGATAGGGATAATGACTTTTTTCTAACACGATTTAAATGTTAGTGCATTTGTAGAGAACATGAGTATCCAATCACTATAACTGATGTAAAAGTTAGCTTGATGTTTCATAGTCTTTTTTAAATTTGCAAAACTAATATTTAATGTACTATTATTGAATGCCAGTAGAAAAAAATACCAGGTCTTGCATTCTATTTGTATTTTCTTTATCTGTCTTTTACCCAATGTTTCCTGTATCTTCACCCTATGATTCCTGTATCTTTACCCTAGCTTTACAATATCTTCACCGTACTGTATATTCACCCTATTCTAGTTGCCATTCGGCTGAGGTTATTTCTGTAGGTGACTGAATATAATACATGTTAATATATTTAGTTATTCAATGAAATACATTAAGTCCTTTACACTGTTTAAATAATTATATTCTTGTCCACCAGCTTGCTCTTTTTATATTCAAACTGAGCCTAGGGATAGGGTTAGTATTACTCATATTTGGAGTAAATACAATGGATGGGACGGTTATGTCTGTAAATAGGAATAGTTTTTACCTCAGACTATGTATCTCCTGCACAGGATCCAGTCATGCCCCTTAGAAAGCAAGCTACAGAACCAGGTGCCAAGTGAACATCAGCTGGGAACCATAGAGACTCACCGACCTCAGACACAAGGGGAGAACAGGATGAAGCTTAGATTGAGATCAGAAATTCGAATCAATATACAAGCAGAATATATTATGAGGTAATTTAGTTTTTTTGTATTTTGTGTTTTTATTACATTTTTTATCATGGTACTGAGGAAATTAAGTGATCCAACCATAGACAAGCATTGACATATGTTGATCTATTTCTGATCTTTGATATGACTGAGCTCATAAAGAAATGTTTTACAATGTTACTGCACAAAACGCTGTTTCAAGTAAAAGATACACTAATAATGAGCAAAAAATTTAATTAAGCAAAAACATGTGCCAATGGTGAATTTATGCAATATTAGCATTTTCATTTCACTTTGTCCTTTGGTAAAAGGAGATACATATTTATGTGTAATGTGACTTTTCTGCAGTATAAGAAAGCATTAGGAAGGCTTCCTTGATACTTTATAACGGTAAGTTTACTTTTAGAGATCAATGCTATACTGTATGATTGACTGTTGCAAAGATAGACCAACTTGATATTGAGTAAAATTATCCTGCACTGCTTCTCAGGTCAGGGATCATGTTGAGACATGCACACACACTTTTACTGTCTGCTGACTGGTTCATTCTGGAGTGTGGCGCTCCCTGCTTTCATATGCAGAGTCACACATTTTATTTTATAGCTTTCACACTAGGGTTTTACAAACAATTGTGTAGGACTGCCTTAAACACACACACACACGCACCCTATCATACTTTATAAGTATGCTAAGATTCGCCAGTCAACCATGTATGTTAACTACCAGTGCCACTGCCCAGATTTCCCTTCTCCCTATCCTCGATTTTCACACAACGCAATTAACATAATAGGGGGTTTAATGGAATCGGCGCTGGTACAAAACGCTTTGCCTGCGCGTGTACAACACCTTGATTGATTCTGCGCTCCATCTGTCGCCATCTGCTCCCCCCTGGACAGCATTAAACACAGTCATTACCAAGCCTCTGGCTGGTCAGGGGGAGCGCGATGTGTCTCCAAACCCAGAAGGAAGCAACACAGATGGGGGAGGCTCGGCCAACACCCCCCCCCCCTCCTCCTTCTACCACCTTCTTTGGAAAACTGCCCGGAGTGGAGCGTCTGGAAGACGTATACGGAGAGGGGAACGGGAACGTGGAATCAGCAGGACCACAGACGATAATCAGTTTTCCTGCTGAATCAATTGAGGGCATGAGAGGTGAGGCTGGGGTGTGTGTGTTTGTGTGGTAGAGAGCACGTGTGTGAGGATAGGCGTTGGTGGTCAATGCCTGAACTGCCAATAAGGGAGTATTGATTAAGATGTCAGTGCAAACAGTTACACACCAGCCGATCGGGGAGTTGTCCGTCGTCTGCTTCAATTCCTTATATTAGGCCGGTAAAAGTGAAGGGTAAGCAGTTCTCAACCCGTGCTCAGAGCGGTCCCTGCTAACAAGGGTATGTTTTTACGACGCACAGACTAAACGTGCAAATGTCAGTGGCCGAAAAAAGAGGTGCACAGCAGTTTACAGCTAACATTTGAAACTCTCAAAGGTAAGTTGAGCCACGACTGGGTTTTTTTAAAGTATACAGTAAATAGTGTATTTCATTAGCTTGGGAGGGGAAATGGTAGGAGACCCCATGGAAGCCTCAAGGTCCTACACAGCATGTTGGACATGGCAACCATTGGAAATGAAGCTATATGCACAGTGTGTTCATTTTGTTACATTCGCTGAATTGTAAAAGGTGAATGGTTTAATAAAATGTTCACAGTCAAATCCAAAATCTTTATTGTCAAATGTAGTTGTATGAGTAAAAATACAATGCAAACAATATAAAGAATTAAATATAAAAATCAAACTAAAAGAATATCTTCATAACAATATAAACTAGCAGCAATTTCAAACTGTGTGGAAAAGGGGTAATGGCAATATGAAAATATTATAAATATAAATGTAATAGTGCCTACGATTGGTACGTCTATACATGCTAATGTGCATTGAATGTCATAGAACGTCACCAGAGCAGTGAAATGTTCATGTGATCACTGATCCATGTTGCTGGTGGAGAAGTCTTATGGCCTGTGCAAATAATGTTTTTGTGGTTCTGGAAGTGTTTGCTCTGATGCTCAGGTAACATCTACCAGACGGCAGCAGTTTGAACCGACCATCTGGATGGCTATAGTGTTTTATGATGTTCTGTGCTTTCCTAAGGCATCTTGAGTGGTAGATGCATCACACGATTGGGGTTGGGGGATGGCTCTTAATGGTGCACCTGTAGAAGTTGGTGAGAGTTTTGGCAGACATGCCAAACTTCTTTTTCTGCTCCCCTGGACCAGGTGAGGTCATCTTTGATTAAAACATAGAGGAACTTAAGGTCGGACACCCTCTCTACTTCAGCTCTATTGATGGGGAGCGTGATCCCCCCTCTGCCGCATCCTGAAGTCCACGATCATCTCTTTAGTCTTGCAGACATTTAGTGGTTGATGTCTTGGCACCATGTCGCCAGGTCCCCTACCTCCTCTCTGTAAGCGGTCTCATCGTTGTTGTTGATTAGACCCAAGATGGTGGCAAACTTGATGTTGGTGCTGTGAGTGGCCACGCAGTCCTACGTAAAAAAGGAGTACAGGAGGGGACTGAGTATGCAGCCCTGGGGAGCACCGATGTTCAGAGACAGTGCAGATGGAGTGAGGTTGCCCATACTTACCCCCTGGGGTCTGCTTGTCAGGAAGTCCAGGATCCAATTGCAAGGAGAGAAGTTGAGTCCCATGTTCCTGAGCTTAGCCAAAAGTTTAGTCGGCACAATAGTGTTGAATGCTGAGCTGTAGTACAAAAGGGTTAAACCAAACTGCACCGTATGAATGTGACATTTACTACAACAAATTCACTCCTGTCAATTTTCTGGCATGCTCAGTTTATGGCTTAGTCTTCCATGGCGTCCACAGCACTAATGGATGTTAATGAGATTGTTTTTCATTCAGGCCTGTGTTGAGTCAATGCTGAGGCAGAGTTCTTGGTGTTGAGGTCAGCACACTTGATGCCTCCGCTCAGTAGGAACGGTGTGTGTATGATCGTGTTTGTGTGTATATGATAGAGATAGAGAGAGAACGGTGGGACTGGTGAGCCCTGTCTCTTTTGGACTGATAAATTGGTTCGTTGGTAAGAGAGCCTGAATGCACCCAAGGCTGTAATTAAAAAGTGGTGTAGGTGGGTATAGGGTGCGCAGTTCCACAAGAATCTGATAAAGACTTAGTTTAGACAAGAATGGCGGATGGCAGGATAATTCACTCTCCAAAGTTTAAAAAATGTTTTTCCACCTCCTATCATTAATTTGTTATTTATAATACATTAACTCCAGTTGCCATGGCACATTTATGGCAGCCTTAGCTGAATGCTATTTGATTAGCTTTGTATTGTTTTGGGTATATTTAGGTGATCTTCTCTTGAGTAACTTTTCATTTATTATAGTACTAATTAATTATGATAGTAAGAATTTAACCAAAAGTTCAACTTTTCTGCAGTCAACTCAGTAGAGCTAGCTGATAAATGTGAGCACAACAGCAGTCGTTCTGCATCTTCAGTAGATAAGAGGTTACATGTAGACGGCAAGTTCAAGCAATGCTTATACAGCTCTGGAGATGACATCCGGGCATATTAGTGATCGAGTTTAAGGATGGCTTCATAAAGTTCGAAACTGGGTCTTTTTGAGTTTTGTTCACAGGAAATCGGTTTGCCTCAAAGGTAGGCCATAAGTAATTCCCACAAGAGAGTGTGAGGTTATAAAACAGCACAAAAGCAAAAGGTGTTGTATTTGGCCCCACAGACTCTACAAAAGTTATTGTAAATATGATCTCGGGGTCATTCTGATGTCGAAATTGATAAACAAGTAAACAATGTTGTCAAAGTAGCTTTTTCTAGCTTTGGGCCAAATTGAAACCCATTCTTACTCCTCACATCTGGACTATGGCAACTCTGTGTATATGTGAATCTGTTTCTCCTTGTTTCGCCTTTAGCTTTTGCAAAATGCAGCTTCCATGCTATAAACCCGTACAATGAAGAAAGAAAGCATCACAGCTCTTTGCTTTTAATGGATCAGTTTTATAAAGCAGTTTTTACATCAGCAGTTGTCACAAAATGCCTTTAAAAAACATCCAGCCCGAATTGAAAGCTAAAAAGGAACCAGGTTCGGAAGGGTGACCAGTCCTATTCTGGCTGTGCTGGGTAAACGAGTTGTAATCATTAATAAATGTGTCCAGAGTACATAAAACCTAATCCAGGTCAGAGATGGACAAGGGCATGGACAAAGGACAGGGACCGACCGGAGGTATGGGCCAAGACCTGATGTACTACTATTTTTAAACAGAGCAGGAGACAAGGAAAATTTAAGAGTGTACTCATAGATTTATTTTGATTGTATGGCACTATGATCGACACTTGTTTTTAATCGTGCTTTATAAATACATTTAAAATTACCTTGGAGGTGTGTTCTGGGTCATTGTACTTTTGAAAAGAAGAACAGATTTACCTACTAAGCGCAAGCCAGATAGGATGGCATATTGTTGCACAATGCTGATGAAGCCAGGGTGGTTGAATGGGCCTTTAGCAACAGTATCAACAACATTGCCACCGGTAAAGCAACCCCAGACATCACACCTCCTCCTGTATTCTTCAAGGTGTATACCCATCGAAATCACCTACTCTGTGTCTCACAAAGACACAGCAATTGGAACCAAAAATTGGATGTTGGAGTAAAGGAAAAAAATTATAATAATACAGGAACAAATTCAATTTCTCATGTTTCTTGGCCCCAGCAAGTCTCTTATAGGTGTCCTTCAATAGTGGCTGCTTTGCAAAATGTTCAAAACCTGATTATGAACCCCTCATTCACGTAGCAGTTGATGTTGAGATGTGTTTGGTACTTGAACTATTTGAAGCAGTTCATTGCATATTATTGAGGCTCTAATGAACATAGATATGCCCTAATATGTAGCAAAACAGTACAGACATAATGATGGTTTTCTCCATACCAACACTACCTTGTTGCATATCTGATTGCCTCAAAAATATAAAGAAGGGTTGACATTCCACACATTTTAACAAGAAGTAAATTGAAATGTTTTACAGGTGACTACCTCATGATGCTGAGAAAATGAAAATATTGCACAATATTTTCATGAAGGCAGAGGGTGGGGCTATTCTGAAGACTCTACAATATTAAATCATTTTGAGACTCCACATTGAGTCTATTCTGATCTGTTTAACACTTTGTTGGTAGCTAAATGATGTGTTATTTCATAGCTTTGCTGTCTTCCCTATTATTCTACGGTGTGGAAAATAGACAAAATGTAAGAAATACCCTTGAATGAGTAGCTGTGTCCAAACCACTAATATATGTTTGCATATGTTTAAACATATTTGACATACCTTTGTTAGAAGTTTTCACTGACTCACAGAAGTGTAGTTTCAAAAGGAACACTGAAGCAAACCACTTGCCAATCCTCCCCATTGTGAAAATGTCCACTTGCCAATTCTTTAACCTTGTGAAAGTGTCCCCTCCGTGGTAAGAGTGTGAATATACATTGGTGCTCGGACAGATTGAGGTCTGTTTACAAGCCGCAGAAGCAATATGTGTCACATTGACTTGGGACTCAAACTAGAATGAAAACCTACAGTAGAGTATGTCATGCCCTGGCTGCGAGCCCCTGGCCATTTCAGGGCAAGACTAAAAGTGAGGCCTCTAGCCCTCTTTATGCCGCTGTGGGCTCTCCAGTCAGAGCAGCTGCATTCAGTTGACTCTGATTGGGGAGCCTACTTAGGTTAGTTTGTCACCACACCCGGTGTGGTTTATTGTTTGTGCTTGTCTCAACAGTTCACGGTTTGTCTCTGTTTAATTCATTCTCATGTGGATATGCTGCACGTTCTTTGTATTTAGTTTTAGTTCTGTTTGCTGTGTTTTTATACAGCA
>JACXGK010011626.1:0-15784 GCA_016801125.1 Novumbra hubbsi
TCTCCCTCGATCTGGGGCTCCACGCAAGATCTCACCCCGTGGGGTCAAAATGATCACAAGAACGGTGAGCAAAAATCCCAGAACCACACGGGGGGACCTAGTGAATGACCTGCAGAGAGCTGGGACCAAAGTAACAAAGCCTACCATCAGTAACACACTACGCCGCCAGGGACTCAAATCCTGCAGTGCCAGACGTGTCTCCCTGCTGAAGCCAGTACATGTCCAAGCCCGTCTGAAGTTCGCTAGAGAACATTTGGATGATCCAGAAGAAGATTGGGAGAATGTCATCTGGTCAGATGAAACCAAAATAGAAGTTTTTGGTAAAAACTCAACTCGTCGTGTTTGGAGGACAAAGAATGCTGAGTTGCATCCAAAGAACACCATACCTACTGTGAAGCATGGGGGTGGAAACATCATGCTTTGGGGCAGTGTTTCTGCAAAGGGACCAGGACGACTCATCCGTGTAAAGGACAGAATGAATGGGGCCATGTATCGTGAGATTTTGAGTGAAAACCTCCTTCCATCAGCTAGGGCATTGAAGATGAAACGTGGCTGGGTCTTTCAGCATGACAATGATCCCAAACTCACCGCCCGGGCAACGAAGGAGTGGCTTTGTAAGAAGCATTTCAGGGTCCTGGAGTGGCCTACCCAGTCTCCAGATCTCAACCCCATAGAAACTCTTTGGAGGGAGTTGAAAGTCAGTGTTGCCCAGCAACAGCCCCAAAACATCACTGCTCTAGAGGAGATCTGCATGGAGGAATGGGCCAAAATACCAGCAACAGTGTGTAACAACCTTGTGAAGACTTACAGAAAACGTTTGACCTCTGTCATTGCCAACAAAGGGTATACAACAAAGTATTGAGAAACTTTTGTTATTGACCAAATACTTATTTTTCACCATTTGCAATTAAATGTGATTTTCTGGATTTGTTTTTCTCATTTTGTCTGTCATAGTTGAAGTGTACATATGATAAATTACAAGCCTCATCTTTTTCAGAGGGAGAACTTGCACAACTGGTGGCTGACTAAATACTTTTTGCCCCACTGTATGTCAGCACCATGTTATGCAATTCATTCAACAAAGTGGTGAGTTGCTTTTCATTTTTTCTATATAGTTTGCGTAAGGTTTTTAGGTTTTGTCTGTGTGCATTTTTTTTTTAATAGAAATTAGTTTTGTTATTTGCATTATCTGAAATCAGAATCAGCTTTATTACCAAGTAGGTTTTCCCATACAAGGAATTTACTTTGGTGCCATGGTGCCTGCCATAAAACACAGTAAGTGGAATTTAGTAAGAGCAATAAAATAGACACAGTAATTATAAAATGTGCAAACATTTACTGTATAGTAACATAAAGTGCAACGTTCTCAGGAAGTCCAGAGAAGTGCATTAACATAATGCATCAAGTTAATTATGGAGCATCATCAAGCATTGTGTCTATTGACCTAATGCCAGAAAACACAAATACATAAATAAAATAAACATGAGCATTTTTGTGAAAAGGTTATGTTCTATGAAATATAAATATCTTAACCATATAGGGGCAACATCATAAGTTCTATTCAATATATTACTTTGACACTGTCGTAATACAGGAACTTTTTTTTAAAATGGACAACGATCTACAATGTTTCACAATCACTATGACAGTTTTTTCAGTACCGGTAACACATTTCCTAAACTCTTAACACAGTTAGCACAACATCCGTCTGTGTCGGCTATACAATGAACACATTTCTGGTTGCCGTGACACAAAATGCATACAGTTACCGTTTTTTGAAATCGCTAGGACACATTTCACAATACTGAGGTCACTTTCAAAACTCTTCACACCGTGAGCACAACAGAAGTATATGTGGGCTAAACTGAGGATCAATTATCATTGCTTTGGCACAAAATGCATTCAATGACTACATCTTTCAAATTACATTAATTATTTTGTCACTTCGACACAACAACCGCCAAAAGTCTTTGTACTTACAAGTCAATTTGCACATGCTTAAATACTGTTTTTTAAACATTTAAACTTAAGTTCAAAACAATAACATAATACAAAATTGAATAAGACAGCAATTTGCTACAATTCTACAGTAATATGGTACTGAAATATATTTTTAATCCTAAAATTAAATGCTATAAAAACAATTGGACAATTGGACCAACCATCGCTGATTCTCATTGTAGATGAACATCTACACAGGTGTTACTCTTTCAATTTCGATACAAAAGGAGATACGTAATTTGCATTACTATTGTATCTGTATCAGTGGATGGTGTGTATACAAATTATTTGTTTGTTGTCTGTCGACCTTTGCTAGTGTTCTGGAAGAATGAGTTGATTTGAGACATGTATGAAGTGATTTGGTAGTTTTAGTGCATTTTGAATGTGAAATGAACTGCTGTGCCGAGCTGACAGTTGGTTTGGAGAACTGTGTGAAGAGTTTTGAAAAAGTGACCTAAGTATTTGGAAATGTGTCCAAGCGACTGTAAAAAAACGAACACAAACCAAGCTCAATCAAGACCAAAACAATAGATTTTCAAATGCTTTCACATTGTAAGTCAGAACAGATAACATCATGTTCTAAACTTAACTTACAGGCTGAAGTCAAAGTGAACTGCTGTTCATATTGTGAATTGAAACAAATATATCCACTGTATTTTGTATCATTCCTAAGGAGAAACAGTATTTGCACATTTTTGTTACCTTTCAGTTACCTTTCAGTAATTTCCTGTTCCAAATAAAGCCTTTACTGCAGCAATTTGTTAAATTTTTTTCATAAACCGTGCATTCTATAAAGCTACTCTGAAATGGGTCATTCATGCTTTGTATTGTATTTCTGCAGCAAAAGAAACAAAATGCATGTATTTACAAAACCTAACAAAACTAAAATGAGAAACACAATCTATGATCAATATAGATTGATGAATATCAATATACTGTCTATTGGGCAGACCTGAACCGTATTGAATAATGCTGTTTCCGTAATTCCATTTGATGTTAGTGTCTATTACATTGTGCTATGAATGACTCAATGTTCTCATTGAAAGAGAACATGTGTTAGTGTTTTGGAATATTGGTCAGATTTTGAGACATGTTTGTAGTGTTTTGGTAGACCTAGTGTTTTGTGTTAGTATATTACTTTATTTTGAAAATTAGTTTTGGAGTTTGGTTAACAATGTGTGATTTTGAGCAAGAAATTAATCGTTTTGCCAATTGTGTTTTCGGTCGGTTGGTGTGTTAAGAGTTTAGTAAAATTGGGAACAGTACTGAAAAAACTGTGGAAAATAGCGATTGTGAAAAGAAACGCTAGAGTCCAATGTGGTTTGTAACAAGTGGTTTTCAAATGCACCAATACAAATCAGTTTCTGTTTGTAATGACAAAAAAAGCAATTTTATGTGGCCTGTTATAAAGGAGTTTCCTGTAACTTTTATGTTTGTGTCCAACTAAGCTGATCAGTATGTCATTTAAGTACCGACATTTAAGCTGAAGCAGTGTGAATTATGCCACATGACAATGACCCAAAACATTCAAAAAAATCCACCAAGAAATGTCTTAGAAGAAAGAAATGGAGAGTTCTGGAATGGCCAAGTCAAAGCCCAGATCTTAATCTTATTGAGATGATGTGGGGTGATTTGAAATGGGCTGTGCATGAAAGAAGCCCCTCATACATCACACAGCTGAAAAGATTCAGCACGGAGGAGTGGGAAAAACTTTCTCCAAGTCAATGTCAGAGACTATTAGTCAGTTCTAAGAAATGTCTTATTGAGGTTATTTCAGCCAAAGGAGGCAATACCAGCTATTAGGGCATAGGGTGTCCTACTTTTTTCCTTACTAGGAAATGGCATCTTTGTAAATCTTTTGTTAAATAAATTATATCGTGATATAATCTTTTGTTAAATAAATGGTAGCATGTCAGTTTCAGAGAGTTCAACATTCTACATTTTCTTCTGCATCAGCATTTGTGGGTTCAAATACAGATACAAAATGGCCAGAAACATGTTCTGAAACTTTTTTTGTTCTGATTCCATGAAATTGCTAAGAAAGAGCAGAAATAATGGAGGGAGGCCCTGGTGCACAACTGAGCAAGACGACATAGACACTAGAAAGTCTAGTTGGGGAACCCATGGACACTAGAAAGTCTAGCTGGAGAAACCATGGACACTAGAAAGTCTAGCTGGAGAAACCATGGGCACTAGAAAGTCTAGATGGAGAAACCATGGAATCTAGAAAGTCTAGGTGGAGAAACCATGGACACTAGAAAGTCTAGGTGGAGAAACCATGGACACTAGAAAGTATAGGTGGAGAAACCATGGACACTAGAAAGTCTAGGTGGGGAAACCATGGACACTAGAAAGTATAGGTGGGGAAACCATGGACACTAGAAAGTCTAGGTGGAGAAACCATGGACACTAGAAAGTCTAGGTGGAGAAACCATGGACACTAGAAAGTCTAGCTGGAGAAAACATGGACACTAGAAAGTCTAGGTGGAGAAACCATGGACACTAGAAAGTCTAGTTGGGAAAACCATGGACACTAGAAAGTCTAGGTGGGGAAACCATGGACACTAGAAAGTATAGGTGGGGAAACCATGGACACTAGAAAGTCTAGGTGGAGAAACCATGGACACTAGAAAGTCTAGGTGGAGAAACCATTGTTCTTAGATCTATATAAACGTGGCCATTTACGAGGCCCCTTCTCCATTAGGAAAAGAAGGGGGCAATTTGCCATTTGGGACGTGATGACATGTTATTTGCAATTGTAAATTGTTATTTGTAAATTGTGCTAAAGAGTTTTCTCTCATTCTTACCTAAAGTTAGAAACAGTATTTGGGCTTAGACTAGAATTGCCATAATAAGAGGCAACTCCGGGACGCTGGCCTGGGCAGAGGTCTTCTTTTACTGGCCAATCTGAGACGTTTGTTTAGCATCTCTTCCTGTACTGGACAGAGGAACCTAAGAGTGTTAACATCCAAAATAATAGTGACTTCCACATTATCATCCAGTGGAGGACAGGCTTTGGCAGTGGTATTCGGTTACTGACTTGAGAGGATACTTAGTTTGAGATGAAGATCATTGAGGCTTCATCCACTAGTCCAGATTGTGAACAGGGGTATGAAAATGTGGCCAAGGTCACCAGAGACAGCTCAGGACCAGGGAGAAGAGTCTACGTATTAGTTGCCATGGGCTTTGGGATGCTGTGTGTCCTACAGGTGTTTCTCAATGTCGCTCTGCGTCTCGTCTATAGCTATAAAAACATGACTGACCAGCTAAAAACCACCGACAACACCATATTATGTGAAAGAGATACCTGCAAGACATGTCCCCAAGACTGGATCAAAAAGTTTGGCTGCAGTTGTTACTACATTTCCACTGTCAATAAAAACTGGACTGACAGCAGACAGGACTGTCTGGATAGAGGAGGAGACCTGGTGATCATCAACAGCAGTGAGGAACAGGCTTTAATAAAATCCTTTAACCGCAGAGCCTGGATTGGTCTGAGTGGTATAGAAGTTAAGAGACAATGGAAATGGGTAGATGGGACACCACTGACCACAAGTTACTGGGAGGAAGGAGAGCCGCACGATGCCGGAGGAAGAGAGGACTGTGTTTTGGTGAAACTGGTTGACCCGCCACTAGCCGCTTGGAATGATGTGTCTTGTGATCATGAAAACAAATTCATCTGCGAGGGCACAGTTGGTGAGATCAACCAATAACAGTTTATTATGAGAAAAACACCCTTGGCATTCAGGTATTTCCACAAGTTATTTCTGGATGCACTGTCTCTCTTGGCTTTCATTCGCACTCTTACAGTTTTGAAACATGTTGGACTATAGACAGTTAATGTGTCTGAATACATTTGGAAATGTGACATTACTAAAATAGAGTATTTATTAAAAGCCATGATGTTATACTCATTTTAGATCATGACATAGCTAATGATTCTATGTAGAGCTGTGCTACTGGAATGAACATGTGGTGAATTGTGCATTAGATAAATATGCTTTAAAGAACATTTTCAATTTAAGCCTGCTATAAATGCCCAGAATTCATATTTTCTTTATATTTACGTACATATTTAGTATAGGAATGCATCTATACTTTATCATCATGGTATTTAGTAAAATATAGCGGTACCTCTCTTATGTGCATTAAAAGAAGACAAGTTCAAGTTTCAATCTATTCAGTTAAACTTGGAACATGGTGAAATAGCAAGCATCTTACACTGTTTTACGATGGCGATACAATGGATAACACTGTGTAACAATATGAAAAGGGCTATCATTCAAACCTTGTGGGGAAAAATTAAATGTTTCTATACTTTTTTGGCATCAGAAATTAAGCAATAACATAGAAATATAACCCAGTTTTAGAACACAGGCTGTGGGGGGCTGAATCATCTTGGTGATGTGATTGGAAGCAACTGTGCTTAGATCTTTCACAATGTTACATTTTTGGATGTATGTCCCCTATGTCTATGTTTGTCAATTGGTGAAAGTAGATGTAAAAATTGGAATGTGTAATTAAATAAATGCTGTCATTCAAAATGTCCTTAACAGAAGAGGAAGTGTTTTTCTTGCTGATATCTAGTGTTGCTGGGCGGGGAGGAGGAGGGGTTAAAGATGACGGCTGGTGTTCAAACCACATCCAACCATAGCCACGGCTGAGCAGGCAAAACCAAACAGTTAAAGTGATGTTGAATTTGAGCAAAAGCAATGAATGTCTGGTCTGTATGGTGCTGGGTATAATGTCTCCAGGGTATAAGTTCTGCTGGGTATAAGTTCTGCTGGGTATAATGTCTGCTGGGTATAATGTCTGCTGGGAATAAGTTCTGCTGGGTATAACGTCTGCTGGGTATAAGTTCTGCTGGGTATAATGTCTGCTGGTTATAAGTTCTGCTGGGTATAATGTCTGCTGGGTATAATGTCTGCTGGGTATAAGTTCTGCTGGGTATAAGTTCTGCTGGGTATAATGTCTGCTGGGTATAAGTTCTGCTGGGTATAATGTCTGCTGGGTATAATGTCTGCTTGGTATGACTTCTGACCTTAAAAGTATTAGCCAGACCATAATTAGGTAAAACCATGTGTCTTTGGTGCCATTATTTTACCATGTAAGTTGACTGACAACATTCTCATTAACAGCTACAGCCCTGTTGAGAAATAAGGGCTAAGTGTCTTGCCCAGGAAAATAATGAAATATATTTTCAGAGGTGGCACATTTAGGCACAGAATCAAATCTCATTTTGGAATATTTGTATATAGTGTTCCACCACACTGATACAAAATTGACAATTGGTTGGTTGATATTTTACAGTTATTGAAAGAAAGAATTCAGATTTTCATACCATAAACAAATGAAAGTTGTTGTGAACCCCTGGGGATATTCAGATGTGATGTAAAACAGCCTACCTGTTATTGTATACTTGTAGTATATGTTGTAGTATGTGTTTCTCAATGAAAACAACTATTTACTCACACATTTTTCAAAATATACTCATGGAGGCAAAGAATGTTACCTATTCATCCTTCTTCTAGTTAGAGGTTTGAGAATCCACAATGTAAAGGACGCCATTCTAATATGTGTCCTTTACTAAGACAGTGAAATCTGTGTCAATCAACTGACTAGGATATTGAAACCTAGGATTTGACCACCAATAGGAAGTGAGAAAGACATTGACACATTCTTAAAGATAATTGTGATAGGATTTCTACCAGTTTGAGGAAACATTGCACCCGACCAGCTTTTTGCTGCAGGGCAAAACCGAACGGCCCAATGTGGCAGTGTGGTCAGCGTATGTTTTCCAAGCTCACATTCTAGAAACTCTTTTTCATTTGTCCAGATTGCCATTCCACCCCGCAGACTGTTTTTGCATATTAGTCAGATTTTGCCCTTTTGACAAGCTTTATACATACATTTCTTAATTTCTTAAACATCTGCCAGTCTGAAATAGATTCTGATATCTTACACCTTGGTGTCAAGCTTTTGTTTGAACATAAAGCTGCCCTGTTGTTGATAGGAACACACTTAAATGAAATACTAGCCCATTGTTACATCAACGTTGGGGCTATGCGGCCTCTCAACCACACTAGCTGTCATTTAAAATGTGGAGAGAAAATAACATGTTTTTATTTAACGGACAACCACACAAATGTTATGTTTGTAATCCTTTTATTCACAACAAATGACAAAGTTACATGAGAGGACCAGACATAATAAAATGTGAATGCTTATGAAGACACTACTTATGTGGAACTGTTTCAGATGTAGATACATGATAAGAACAGACATAACAGGTGGATGCTAATGAAGACACTACTTATGAGGAACTGTTTCAGATGTAGATACATGATAAGAACAGACATAACAGGTGGATGATTAGGAAGACACTACTTATGAGGAACTGTTCCTGATCAGGACAGTTGAACTCAGATGGAACCAGATGTTGCTGGCAACACCATACTCGTGGGGCAACTCCCTTAACACAAACCGTTAGTTCCTCAACACAAGAGCCAAATGGAAATCCATTATTATTACCAATATTCTATGTGACCCCCTAGCCCGGCTTGAGCAGATTTCTACCTGAGTGGCAAAGTAGGAATATCAGCAGTTGAACAAGGTCAGTTTAAAAAGACAGTCTAGATATTTATGTTACATAAATTGTTTGCATGTTTTCAAACCTCCTTGTAATTAGTTGCACTAATTTCCACGAAGAACCAAGTGAATTCAATAAACAACAGGGAAGCCAGTTTACTGTGGAAATCAAACACACACTTGATTGGGTTTAATTATTCATAACCTAATACTTCAGAGATGTTTATCCCAGTGGGACCGTATTTGACACAAAACCTAGCAGGAGGTCTAAACAAATGGTCCTTCCCAAGCTATCTGACACTTCCCCCAAGCTACTGGCCATAAACCTAGGTAAACAAGGTAAGACACATTCCTTAACGTATCTAACACATTGTAACCTGAATGCAATCGATGTACAATATTCCAATATACCAAAACAACAGAACAATTCTCATTCTGATGAACATTGTGTGATCATCGGTGTCTATGCGGTATGTGTAGTATAAAAAGTTGGTTTCAACGCTGTCCTGAGAAGTTCTATCCCAGAAAGTTAGGATCTATCACTTGGGACGGTTAAGTCAAAATTGCTATTTTTGATAGGGCTTATACTCAGGAGAGGGAACTGAAAATGATGTCTCTGCTGGAACCAACTTCTTAAATTATATGCACAGCATAGACAATAGTATCTAAATGCACAGAAAATATGCTTAGCTATAGCATTGTTCTGTAAGGGTATTGTCATAATACTGGGATAATAATCTGGAGGCACTGTGTTAAAGTGTGGTAACATATAAGGTCATTTACCCCTCCTAGTTAGGAGGTGACTTTTGACACCGGAGCCTATTTAACTCACTTGTTGATTTGTGTGTGAATGTAGGCCTTTTGTTTCTGTCCCCGAGGATGGTTCATTGTGGATACTATGCTTAAATGTAAGTCACGGTGTTTCGTTTTGTTAGGTGTTATGTGTTTGCTTTATGTGTTTTAGCTGCTTGTTTCAGCACCTTTGATTTAACGCGAGTAAAGTTTGTTCGTTCTTTTGTTTTGTTTATTGTAAATAAATTTACCTTGTTATTTAAAATGTCTGCATATGGTTCCACTAACCACACACCCGTGACACAGTCTAACCCACACACCCGTGACACAGTCTAACCCACACACCTGTGACACAGTCTCAGCTCTACTTCCTGTTTTTTTATCCTCTCTGCTTCTTAAATGCAACTTTCGGCCACAGTGGTTCTAGATCAAAATACAATGTGAGTGTTTATTTAAATGATCTGCATTTGGTCCCAGGCAGGGAACCCTTTTGAACTAAAATCTGTGTTTTAAAATAGAAACAAATGCATATTATTTTCTAAATCTAGAAAGGGGCCTGTAAATGTAGATTTCATTGCTCTTAATTGTGATGGAAAGTGTCCATCTGTTTAGAAGTGTCTTCTTCGTCATGACGCTTAACTAAAAGAACTAATCTAATCTACAGAACTAAACTAATCCAATTGACAGCAGTTTATTCTATTCATATTTCTTATCTGATCCCTATTCATCCAGGTTAAAATGGCCTGACTACGTCAACAACCCTTGTGTTACACCATGAATAATGATTTTAGATACATGTTTTATTTCAAAGAAGTTGCCATAAACGCTGTCTTTAGACCAGATCACCCAAGAGTTTATGTCAATGACAGATATTCCTTCTAAACCAATTACACATTATACTAAAACCAAGGAAGAATAAGAATCTTCATTTTGGTATTTAGATTGTTTGTGCCCATCTGTTCTTTGGATTCTACTCTCTGGAACTCTTTTCTAACATACATATGCTCTTCCTTATTTTGGTGTACAAACATGAGACCTTATTTTATCAATTTCTTGCCATGATTTTTGCTGTCACACACCACTCTTGAAATACCTCAAAATATGGATTTTTTAAGAACCAAAATAATACATACAATTAACCACCCAAGCCAATTTAAAATCACATCCAAACATCCCTTCACAAGTAAATCTGTTCTGGCCAAAAAGGAATTCATAGAATAGTCTTATAAAAAAATAGACAGTTCGTTTCTCACAACACTACAAATGCCAACTAATGTAAAACATGCCAAAAATCCCCTTGACTTCAGCCCATCCTATTCTCAGTCCGGTATCCATCCAATGTTGTGTGTATGGAGGAGAAACCAGAAGTTCAGTGAAGAAAGACACTAAGCATTTTCATACTTCCATAGTCGTATAAAAAGTTGATGTAACATGAAAAGTAGATGGATAATGCTTTTCTGTAAATTACCTGTTAAGTTAACCTCTCACAGATAAAATAATTCAAGCTGTCACATGATTCATCATTCCAAGCCATTACTGGGTCAATGTTGGTGATTTTATTCTCACCACAGTTTTCTAGTTTTCCTCCATTTGGCTCATCTTTGTTCCAGTAATTTGTGGTCATTTGTGTCCCATCCACCCATCTCCATGTTCCCTCAACGTCTCCATCAGTCAGACCAATCCAGACTCTTTGGTTCAAAGATTTGATGAAAGCCTGTTCCTCTCTGCTGTTGATGATCACCAGGTCTGCTTTTCTATCCAGACAGTCCTGTCTGCTCACATGCCAGGTTTTCTTCACAGGGGAAATGTAGTAACAACTGCAGCCAGACTTCTTCCAGTCTTGGGGACACATCTGATTCATCAGGGTGTGGTAGCTGGTCTGTAGCTGGTCTCTCTCTTTAGTCAGGTTGTTTAAGATGGTTTGTAGCTGGGTTCTCTCTTTGACCAGGTTGTTGTAGTTGGTCTGCAGTTGATTTTGCACTTTAGTCAGGTTGTTGTATATGTTCTGTACCCGGTTTCTCTCTTTAGTCACAGTGGTAGAACTTGTCTGTAGCTGGTCTCTCTCTTCAGTCAGGTTGTCGTAGCTTGTCTGTAGCTCATCTTTCTCTTTAGTCAGGTTGTCACACCTGGCAATCTGCAGCAGATTTTCTCCAGAGATTGAATAGGCAACTACAGATAGATAGACATTCAGGATGAGTTGTAAAACACACAGTGCAGCAAGTCCCACAGCAACCAGTATGCAAGCTCTTCTGGCTGAGTGATGAGCTGGTCCTGAACTTTCTTTGATGTACTGATTTAATGTCACATTTTCATAATAATTTCCATAATTTTGATAGTTAAGGGGACCTTTACTAACACTAGTCTCCACAATGTTACCGCTTGCCACATTTTCATAGTCATTTTCTGAATGTTGATCCATGGATAAAAAACTTCAGAAGTGCTACTTTTCACTATGTTGGGTTAGGGTCAGTTTCCACTCAACAGCTCACGGTTTCACTTCCCTGTCATATAATGGTAGAGAAGTGAAAAAATTTTAGTGGTAATGGTAAAAACAAGTTTACTTGCTATTTTTGTTGACACTTTGATGAAGTCCCTACTAAAACAAGGGCGTTTCTAAAATTGAAAGTGGGGGTGCAATATATCCAGATGACAATGCAGTCAAACGAATGCAAACCGGCCCCACCCAAGTTAGAGAATTTTTATCATCAAACAGTCTAACAATTACTTAAAGTGATTTCGGAACGTTATTCCCCCAGTTGTAGCTCAACAAAATGCTAACATTTGGTGCACTTCGAGAAGAACATTGAGATGTTAGAGCAATGATTGATGACTTTTTTTTGGTTTTATGTATCAGATGTGTTTTGCATCTGTGATATGTAGATAGGAGGACCAAGGCGCAGAGAAGTGTGTAGCAAGGTTTTGTTTATTTTCGACCTTGTTCAGGTTTACCTTCGCGTCCGCTACGCGAGGTAACAAAAGCGTGCTAGAAGCACGTAACAATAATCCAAACACCCACAGACGATTGGGACGCCTGCCAGTGCTGAGTACGTCTGTCTGGGATTCACATAAGACAAGTGACAATCAGGGACACAGAGAAAAGACACAATAGAGACACAATGGAGACAAGTGACAATCAGGGACACAGAGAAAAGACACAATAGAGACACAATGGAGACAAGTGACAATTAGGGACACAGAGTAAAGACACAATAGAGACACAATGGAGACAAGTGACAATCAGGGACACAGAGAAAAGACACAATAGAGACACAATGGAGACAAGTGACAATCAGGGACACAGAGAAAAGACACAATAGAGACACAATGGAGACAAGTGACAATCAGGGACACAGAGACAAGACACAATAGAGACACAATGGAGACAAGTGACAATCAGGGACACAGAGACACAATAGGGCTTATAAACCTAGTCAACAGGTAGCACCTGTTAGGAATCAGGGACACAGAGACAAGACACAAGAGGGCTTATAAACCTAGTCAACAGGTAGCACCTGTTAGGAATCAGGGAGGGATGCGTTCACAGGACATGGGGACAACAGGACAAAACACACACGATGGAGACTAAAAGGCCGGTGATGTCGAATGCCGTGTCGCTACGCGACCAGAGGAGAGACCGTCCCTAGATGGCAACGCGACAGCAACAAACAAAATAATGATATCTACAGTCATTCTATATTTACTATATTTATTTGTCCAGACAAAAACAAAATAATGTATGGATTTGTGTTATAGTCCCTTGCCTTTTAGAATTTTTGTTTTTTTAAATGAAGCACGTATTTCATGTGAGGAAGAACAAATTCTTTATAAATGGTTGCACAGATTTCACCCAGTAAACTGAGTAATATGCAAAACTCTTATTGGATATTAGACATATTACATACAGCAGAAATCACTGTCTCACTCGAGGAGGTACCAGACAAAAACAGTTCAATGTCTGTAACCATAAGCATCAACAACAAAAATAATGTAACTATACTAAGTTTGGATATCATGTCAAACCAACTTTCCCAAACGCTGGCAGCTTCCCAGGGCATCTAGCAGGGCCTGACCCACCGCAGCTGCCTCCCATAGGACCCTTGTCAGGGAAGGAATGGCAAAGCTTTAAGGAGCAGTTCGAGACCAATGCCAACGTAGCTGAATAAGCACCAGATACTTCTGCATGATGGAGGTGGAGGAAGATGGCCAGGGGATGTAGGGGGATAATAATGAATGACAATACCAACAATTGTATGCCATCCCCAATAGTTTGATGGTATGCATGGCCAAACAGTTACATTTCTGGTCTTCTTTTGTTTGATGGTATGCATGGCCAAACAATTACATTTCTGGTCTTCTTTTGTTTATGGTATGCATGGCCAAATAGTTACATTTCTGGTACAACAGTACCCATACATGTACAATATATATCAAAACAACAGTAACCATACATGTACAATATATATCAATACAGCAGTACCCATATATGTACAATATATATCAAAACAGAAGTACCCATACATGCACAATATACATCAAAACAGCAGTGCCCATACATGTACAATATATATCAAAACAGCAGTACCCATACATGTACAATATATATATATATATATATCAAAACAGCAGTACCCATACATGTACAATATATATATCAAAACAGCAGTACCCATACATGTACAATATATATATATATCAAAACAGCAATACCCATACATGTACAATATATATATATATATATCAAAACAGCAGTACCCATATATGTACAATATATATCAAAACAGAAGTACCCATACATGCACAATATACATCAAAACAGCAGTGCCCATACATGTACAATATATATCAAAACAGCAGTACCCATACATGTACAATATATATATATATCAAAACAGCAATACCCATACATGTACAATATATATCAAAACAACAGTACTCAATCATGTACAATGTAGATCAAAACAGCAGTACCCATATATGTACAATTTATGTTCTCAGGGGAATAAATAACAGCTCACCAGACAACTTAATAAAAACATAACAAGCACACAGGCTTCATAAAAGGATCTGAGGATCTATTCTGGAGGCCATGGACTTAGTTATTGAATGGAGTGTTGAAATCAGCGGGAAATGCGAAATTATAGACGGTTGGAAGGTGTGTGTGTGTGTGCATGTGTTATAAAAAGCCTCTCACAATGGTTGCCATGGCCGGCGTGAATGAGCATATTATTTAAATATTCCAGCAGATGGCAGTAGTGGTCTTTCAATTTCTTTTAAAATCTTTGTGGTATCACACCTCCATGTGTCCTCAGCCTCAGGCAATCCATAGCCCTCCAACGTGTTGTCTTTGTGTGGAACTAAAATAACACTATGAGAGGGAACGTTACTACGTTAGGTGCTAAACTTCCTATATTCATTCTTGGTCAAATTGTGATGGGGTTCTGCATGTGAATGTTAGAGAAAAGCTTTGCATTGCCAGTTTGTGGGTTATCTGCTAAGTGATGTAATTGTTTTGAGATAAACAGTAAATGCATACATTTTTTAAATATGAAAACATAAGTAATTTGTGTGTACATGTGTGTGGTTGGTCATGGTTCAGTAACTGGACAGTGCTGGGAGATCTTCTGTCCCCAACCCAAACCCATAAACCAGCTTGTAAACATCAAAATGCCAAACTAGTTTGGAACCACAACAAAATGTTCAGTTTGGATGAGCAACTTTAAAATCCACTGCTGTTACGAACATAATAAACTTCCAATAACAAAAACCTCTAATCTAATGTATGTATGTTGTTCTGATTAAGATGTCTTTTGAATTGCTTGATGTTGCTGGATTCTAGATGTTGCTAGACTCTAGATGTTGCTGGACTTTCAGCAGAACACTCAACCCATGTCAGAAGCAGCTGGTTGAGTGTTTCCTCATAATTACAGTTTACAATCAGTATTCTGATGCCATGATAATGAGGGTTATTTGGAATAGAAACACATCTATCCAAATGTCTCCAAATATCTAATTATCCCTCTGCAACAATTGAACAGCTGACACGAACATTTTGGTGAGTCCTAAACAATCAAATGTCCTGTAATAATTTTTGGATTCGTCTATTTATTCTGAGATGTCATTGTGCTGTAGTGTGCTGGAAAATAGTGTTACTTCACATCCTACTACAATATTGGTGATTGTTATGGGGCTTTGCTGAAGCCAGCCTGGATCACCAGATGGCTGCTGGTTCTATGGCACTAGTTTTATGTCAGTCAAGCCAAACCTCCATAGTATCTGGACAGAGGACTGGCACACGCCCCTCACCAACTCCCAATTGGTCTCCTTTATAGTGACCAGGGTTTGTAGGGACCTGGGTTTGTAGGGACCAGGGTTTGTAGGGACCAGGGTTTGTAGTGACCAGGGT
>JACXGK010011627.1:0-15569 GCA_016801125.1 Novumbra hubbsi
CTAGTGAGACAGTCTACATACATCACCGCTCATTCCACTAACACACCCTAGTGAGACAGTCTACATACATCACCGCTCATTCCACTAACACACCCTAGTGAGACAGTCTACATACATCACCGCTCATTCCACTAACACACCCTAGTGAGACAGTCTACATACATCACCGCTCATTCCACTAACACACCCTAGTGAGACATTGTCTTCAAACCCCATTAGCTGCAAGGGGTTTCTGTCAGGAAAGCTCACCAGAAAACCTAGGGATGGTTTTCACCCGTTTTACACATTTACACCATTTAAAGAGTTATCAACGACACAAATCTGGCCACAACGTTCATTCATTTGTGGTCGTGTTATTTTGCTCAAAGCAAAGGAGAATGTGTTTGTGCATGTTGTGTGTGTCAGTAATGCCAGAACTGGAGCACTGGTTGGTATAGGTGTTGGTGATCTCCAAATGCAACAGTGCTTTACGGAGATCCCGGGTTACCCACACACACACTAATGCACAGACACAAGTGAACAATCTAAAATGTATTGACATATTAGCATAGGGTCATGAAAACACATCCTAGAGAGAGATAAGTATGTCGGTTAAAACGGCAGAGAGAGAAAGAGAGAGAGAGATGATTAAGTTAATGTTTGCACATTTTATATTTACTTTAATTCCATACCACTTACTGTTTTTGTTGTCATGCACCATAGCACCAAAGAAAATTCTATGCATGTGAAAATGTACTTGTCAATAAAGTTTCTGATTCTGATTCTGATTCTGATTCTCTAAAGCTAAGGAGTTGTTGCTAAAGAGTGTTACACGAAGATGGTCAATCCAGAAAACATCTGGTGTATTTCACACCCACTTAAGGATAAAGCAATTCTCAATTCTGCCTTAAAAAGCTTGTTTTGGGGCTTTGTTCACGAACCCATAAATACACTGCAGAGCCCCAGAAAAGAAATGCAACCTTAACAAGGGGGTGCATATTGACAGAATAGCTTTGTTAATACCCCAAATTATGAAAGAAAATAATACCCCACAATATGAAAAATAATAATACCCCAAATTATGAAAACAAAATGACAACGTACAGTGATCAGGACCTTACTACTGAGTGAGACTGTCTTTGAAAGACCAGATTCTCAAAAAAGACAGGTTATATAATAAAAATTAATTGGAAACACTTGAGTTGCACTTAAACTATTTCCAAATGAATAAACACTTTAGAGACAAATATAAGTGATATCATGCAGATACATAATCCAATATCTAGTGAAATACCTCAATGTGCAATCACATTATTTTTGTAATTTAAAATTCATTCTTATGCAGAGCGACTTCATCATCAAGGTCTGCTACCCATTGCCATTAAGAAAACCAGTGAAGCATAAAACAACATTGTGAACCCTTTGTATAACACAAATTATTATTTTATTTTATTTCTCATCATATATACACATCTATTCACATATATTTTTATTATTTTAACTGCTAACAATATAACATTTGGAATCACAATCCATCCTTTACAAACGTGTGCTTATAATGTACTAAGAACATGAAACTATTTAATTTATGTGTTCTATTTTTGTGTATTCGATCTTTCTCATTTTACACTTGCTTTGCCAATATAAATACATTTTTCATCTCTATTAAAGCCTACTAAATTGCAATAAGTTAAAGATTAAGAGAGATACAGCTGAAGATTGGGAGAGATATGGCTGAAGATTGGGAGAGATATGGTTGAAGATTGGGAGAAATATGGCTGAAGATTGGGGGAGATATGGCTGAACATTGGGAGAGATATGGCTGAAGATTGGAAGGAATATGGCTGGAGATTGGGAGAGATATGGTTAAAGATGAAAAGAGATTTGGTAAAAGATGTGGATTGATATGGATGAATATAAGAAGAGGTATGGTTAAAGATGAGGAAAGATTTGGTTAAAGATAGGGAGCCTTTTAATTAAAGGTATGGATTGATATTGATTAAGATTGGAAGAGATTTGGTTAAAAATGGGGAGAAATATGATTAAAGATGGGGAAAGATTTGGTTAAAGATGGGAAGAGTTATGTTATAAGATGAGGAGATATACGAGTAAAGATGGAGGGAGTGAGACAACTCCTGCAACTCTTTAAATAGATAAGCCAAACTTATTTCTTAGCTCTTTAGATGTAGAGACTTGCAGTAAACATATAGTTAGTTTGAGTATATAAATCCCTTCCGACAAAGTGTTTCATGTCATGCCCTGTCACTGATCCAAAAGTCTGTGAACAACAACCAACTCTGAATCTAGTAGACAGACTACGTATTCCGTTTGTGGTATGTGTGCGTCTGTGTATTTGAGTGCGTGTATGCGGGAGCATGCGTGTGTGCATGAGATGAGAGGCTGGTGCAGATTTTCTTGCTAGTATGATATCAGACATAGCAGCATGTTTTTAAAACCATCCAACAGATTAATTATTGAAGAAAACTAAAAGTGTTCCGCTCTGATTAATATTTCACATCCAGAGGCAGAGTAGCAGACAGATACCCACTTCAGCATGTATAGGCAGATCTACACATTCACACACCAACAAGGGGTGATGGTAAGATTGTCCTCATTAGATGATCAGTGTACATTAGGGTGTGTTGGTGTGCACGGGATGAAGGTGTTTAAGAGTATACGTTGCTGCGAGAATATGTTCAAATCAACGGGTGCTGTTGGCTGAGGGGGATGGAGTGGTGGAGGTGAAGTGCTGAAATGATCTCAATAGCTTGTTTGGTGCTAGCATGTTGCTACCGGACGTAGCACTCCTACATCAGCACCGTGACTCGTGACGGAAGCAAATGCGTGGATAGCGGACAATGCAATAGGAAAAGTGGCAGCGAGACAGAGGCTGAAATGTGTTTTTGGACATGCTCTCCTAGCTCTGTGTTTACCAAACATGTGTTTACTTGTGCGTGATGCCTGTAAATAACACATGGCAATGTTTGAGGACATTATCCAAGGACATTTCACTTTTTTTAACACTTGCGTATGGCGCGGTTTTTAAATAATGTGAAAAAAAGGTCTTCATAATTTTACTTTGACACATCTACATGGAGCCTTCTTTTTTTTACATTATCGGATTATTAGTAAAGATTAAAAAAACTAATTTCAAGGTAATTTCGAGTTTTATGGAATCAAGTGGAGGCAAATGGACCAACCAAGAAATTACAAAGATGCCCCATCAGGACATTACAAAAATATAGCCAAACTATATTATATAGCCCTAAATCTGAAAAAAGGTGGCCCCACATGGACATTACAAAGATCACCCCACCAGGACATTGCAAATATAGCCCCACCTACACCTGAAAAATATGGCCCCACCGGGACATAAAAGATATCGCCCCACCGGGACATTAAAAAAAGGGCTCCACCAGGACATTACAAAAAGGGCCCAACCAGGACATTTCAAAAAGGGCCTCACCAGGACATTACAAAAAGGGCCCCACCAGGACATTACAAAAAGGGCCCAACCAGGACATCCCTCAACAATGTATGACAGGGCAAGAAGAAAGCTCAACTGGCTGTCTAACAACAACCTTAAAGGAGCAGCTGGAATTTCTGAAAGGAACTAGTCACTCTTTGCATATAGCAACTGTTGTGCATATAAGGTGAAAATTCATTTCTCACAAAAGGAACATCCAAAACCATTTAATTTTAGGAAGACACTTTATATCTCCCCAAGACATTTGGGAAAATTTATTCAATGGTCTTTAGGTCTTTTTTTATTGTAAAACCTGTATTTCAACCAGGAACACTGACTTGGACCAAGGTCTCTTTTACAGCTGGGCATTGCCTATAGATGTTTTCAGACAGTTTAGGTTCAATGAATAAAAACAAACAGGACAAACCACAGAGAACAGACTAAACTAAACCATGTTATTGTTAAACATGTTAAGTGGCCTCAGGTTTTAGTAGGTATTGGGCCTGACAAGGTCTGCCCTGTCTCCAAGGTGTTGTCAACAAACACCGTGCACCGGATTTTAAAGCATAGTTGAACTAGTAGTTATTAGTTGTGTACAAATGTGTTACAAATGTCTTTTGGGCGATGCTGGCATCAGCTTGTCCTGATTGAGATCTTAGATAATCAGTAATTCAGAGTTTGCATATTAAGACATGAACTCGAACAATTAGCATAGAGCAGATACAGGAGCTATCCCGTGCCCATGTGAGGGGCCAGTGCCCATGTGAGGGGCCAGTGCCCATGTGAGGGGCCCGTGCCCATGTGAAGGGCCCGTGCCCATGTGAGGGGCCCGTGCCCATGTGAGGGGCCCGTGCCCATGTGAGGGGCCCGTGCCCATGTGAGGGGCCCGTGCCCATGTGAGGGGCCAGTGCCCATGTGAGGGGGAGGTGCCCATGTGAGGGGCCAGTGCCCATGTGAGGGGCCAGTGCCCATGTGAGGGGTCAGTGCCCATGTGAGGGGCCAGTGCCCATGTGAGGGGCCAGTGCCCATGTGAGGGGCCCGTGCCCATGTGAGGGGCCAGTGCCCATGTGAGGGGCCAGTGCCCATGTGAGGGGTCAGTGCCCATGTGAGGGGCCAGTGCCCATGTGAGGGGTCAGTGCCCATGTGAGGGGCCAGTGCCCTTTGTGGGCCCACCTAAATGTGGAGTCTGAAATTACATAATATCACATAATAATGTATTACATAATAATGTTTACTGTAACTGGCCCC
Source organism: Novumbra hubbsi (assembly GCA_016801125.1). Taxonomy (NCBI): domain Eukaryota; kingdom Metazoa; phylum Chordata; class Actinopteri; order Esociformes; family Umbridae; genus Novumbra; species Novumbra hubbsi. Next base: position 4,694 of record JACXGK010011627.1, read on the forward strand.
TCTTACAGTACAACTGGACCCAGCTAGGCTCCCACGGTTGAAATGGTTTAGAACCACCACTGTGACACTGTTATTTTGTGCGTTATAAAAAATACTTTGACTTTGAAAATACCATACTCTACATTACTCTCTTACCTACCACAACCTATCAAACAATATCATAGGCTACTTTACCCAACACTACCATACCAAACAATACCTGACCATTCCCTACCATACCAATCTTACTCTCACTACAGTCTAGCCTAGGACTGGCTTCAATAGCCTCAGACAAGACCCCCCACTACAGTCTGGCCTAGGACTGGCAACATACTTACTACTAACAAACTGATCAGAGAAAGTACATGCATGAAGGAGTATAGGATGTTTTCCATTCTTATTTCATTCCTTTTGCAAGGACATTGATCAAGACACCACAAATGTTTTTGCATTACAATGTGCTGAGTGGACATACTGAAACTATGTCCCAGCTGATTTCAGAGAGAGAATATTATAAGAGGGAATAAAAGGTTCCAGTAGACCAATACATCATGTCACCAGCTCAACGTTTGTGCTCCACGACTACAGAGATAAAGTTATTAAAAATGTTCTGGATAATTATTATGAGTGTAGTATTGTGAAGGTAAAAGACACGCACACACACATACTATACACACAATGGGAGCAGGGTCATAATAAACTACCCCATTTCCTTGCCCTGGTCACTGACCTATAACCTCCTCCCCCTAACCTCTACTTAAGCCTCACAGACTCACAGCCCCACAGAGATATAAGACTGGGTCTGCTTGACGTCAGTGCAACAGTTTACCATGTATTTAACACTTGTAGATTGACCATTGTTTCAGTGTTCAACCAAATCCCCATCATGGCATTAGAAATAGCAGGCCATGCTATGCGTGCCAGCCTGGGTACATTTCAGGAAGCCATCTCTGCCCACGTCTGCTGACCTATGACTCACCTCCTGGCACAATGGGGTCACCGCCGTCCTTTATTACAAAATGATTAGTATTTCTGTGTGTGTTGGAGTGTGTGTGTGTGTGTGTGTGTGTTGGAGAGTGTGTTTGTGTATTTCTCCATTTGTCTTTTCCTGTTTTTCCAGCTTGGAGTTCCAAACAATCCCAGGCAAACAGTGGTAGAGGAGAAGGGTGTGTGTGTGTGTGTGTGTGAGAGAGTAAGGCAAGGTCAAAGAGCCAAACAAACGTCACACACAGCATGATGCATCTGGAACATCAATACCGGTACATTCCTTAACGTCCTCACACACACACAGTGCCCACAAACACACAGCTACACGGACTGGCACGCAAATAAAATAGTGAATGCATTTTTTTATTAAAGAGGATTGAAGGTTCTTACATCCTTTTTAATATACGTGCACAATTACGATCACTGACCCAGACAAACACAAACCATCATTTAAACGTACACAGAAACCAATGCGTGCACACAGCCAGTTTTCTCTATGGCAGACATCATACATACACGTCACTCACCGCCTTCTTTCTCTCTGTTCCACAGTGTTTATGTACCAATGGTAATGACACCTTTTGTTGAGGAGGAGGAGGGAGGAGGAGGGAGGAGGAGGGGCTGGGGTTTAGAACGCAACCAAATGGTGGCGTTTGGTGAACCGCATCTTTTGGTTTTTGAGTTTTGAATTGGCCACATTCTGAAGCCCTTCCCTTTGCATCTTAAATTGGTCACATTTAGCACAACCTTGAAAAATAACCTTGCTTAACAATTTGGCCAAGTGATACTGTATCTAACTTTATCTAACTGCTTGTGTCTGTTTTGCAAGGTTGTGTGTGTGACTGTGTGTGTGACTGTGTGTGTGACTGTGTGTGTGACTGTGTGTGTGGGCCACTCACTCCTTCTCTCTCACCCCTCCGCCAGACCAGGCAGTAACTGTGACAACAGCATCCTGTTGGAACTAGAAACAGACCCTATGTAGGCAGCTAAAGCCCGGGGCAGTTAGAATTAAAAAGAGCAGAATGATAAAGCCAGGCAGCCAAGATCATAGCAAAATTCAACATATCTTACATATCACTAAAGACTAGATGCTATTTGCAAGTTCAAATCAGAGACTGTTTTACAACCAAAACATCACTCTCAATGTATCGTACGCTAAAGGCACAATTTGTGTTCAGATAATTGGAATCATATCACAAAAAAAAAATAACAAAGTTGAATTGTGCCCTAAATAGTGCTACTGACAGACATATCACACCGAACCAATGGGAGGCGCACAGATCATAGATTAAGGAAAACCTGTCAATGGCCTTATTGAAAAGTACATGCTCATCCCCCTAGCAGGTGTGAAGCAAAAAACTACAAGCTAATTGTGTTGAAACTAAATGTGTCCCCATTGTTGATTAAGAAAGAAACGCAGATGACCGAAAGATCTAATAGATCGGGCTCAGTGAAATCCCTAAGGCCATAATGTCACAACACCATTACTGTTGATTGTGTTGAATACATATCACGTGATGTAGATCCTCTTGATAGATAATGTTACGTTTGTATAGCACACTGGAAAAACGATGGGCTAAGCAGACAAGTTGAAGCCTCTGACTGTAGTTCCAGTTATCCTGAGGCAACAGGTAGACATTCCTTAAGAAACCATTAAGTGTTCTCATGGAAGCAAATAGGAGGGGGGTGAAGGGAAAGTGGACCAGAGGAGAAAGTAGAAACAGTTGAGCTATGCACTTTAATATGCACTTGACTGACATTAATGCTAATGCTAATACGATTTTGATCAATAAGTGTTTCTGGGCTCTCTCCTCTTCCATTCCACCTCACTCGTTACCCAGACTTGATATCAGATTCATATCAGATATATTTCAGATTCATATTAGATCTTTATCTGATCCTTATCGGATCTATATCAGATTCATATCAGATCTATATCAGATCCATTATATATCAATCCATTAACAGATCCTTATCAGGGTGTTCTCTTTACAGGTCCCTGTACAGTTGCGCTCCCTTCACTGATTCCCTGTCACCTCAAGAACGCTGTTCAGAAATTCCCAAATTCCCGCGCCTCAGTCCCGGTCATTCCTCTTCTCCGGCTGGCCAGACAGTCCAAGGCCACTTCCTTCCTTTCCTGACTGCTCCCCTTCCAGCTGCTTGCAGGCCTGATCAGCCCAGCCTACACTATTAATAGGATAACAATGACTGACCAAAGCCCCGACCCCCCAAACCTAGCCAGCAGAGAGACCATATAGTATCAGAACAAGTATCAGTGTACTGAGATGGACAAAACCATTAAGTGAGCCAGGACGGCTAAAAATCAGATAATCGCATCAACATTGCTTTGGATGCATAAAAGGGGAGTTTAAAAACCTTTTTTACCGTCACGACGACAAGGAACATTCCAACATGAGGTATTGCTACATGGTAATATGAGTTAGATAAATGTGGTTATCTACAGTCAGGGAAACAGCCTTTAGTTGTAGGTCCTAGTCAGGAGACCTTGTAACCATGCTGGCTTGATAAACGTGGGGACGATACTGCTAAAACAGTCCTTGCCTCAGTGCTCCTTGCTGCACTGTGTTGGAATGTGACTCCAAACTAGATTACAAATAAAAGTCACTTAAACAGCCGGCCTGGCAGGCAGAGAGCAGTCCACAACCACACACAGCTCTCCACAACCACACACAGCTCTCCACAACCACACACAGCTCTCCACAACCACACACAGCTCTCCAGAACCACACACAGCTCTCCACAACCACACACAGCTCTCCACAACCACACACAGCTCTCCACAACCACACACAGCTCTCCACAACCACACACAGCTCTCCAGAACCACACACCAGCATAAATAAAAGCACTGGAGACTCAGGACAGCAAACATAAAGTTGATTAGAGAGAGATGAGCTAGATTTTCCACTAGCAGATTGAAGTGATGCACTGCTCTGGTTTTGTCCCATTAGTCAAGAAATGTGTAAGAGATCCATTTGTGTCCTTAAAAAAAAACTAAAACAGAATGGCCAGTCTGTTCATTTAGTCAGGGCTCTCTCTCCCTCCCTACTCTGACAGACGAGCGTAGCTCTGTTCTCTCAGGCACGTGAATCACTTCCCTCCACACCTCCTTTTCTCACCCACTTGTCCCCCCCCCCACACACCAAGCAAGCGAGCATTCCACACGGAAAACCCCTCAAACTCCGCTTTCAAACCCGAGTGCTTTTAAACCCGAGCCCCCCCATTTAACCTTGCCTTTCATCTTTCCTGAGAAACAGAGCCAGTGGACGCAGAATAAAATCAGGGAAGTTCTTACCTCAGACACGCTCCCGCCACACAGAGCATATCACCCTGAACCGCTCCAAACAGTAAGCCAAGAGCTACAAGTAGTCACGACCAAGTTTCCCTCTCCCTTTCTGTTTCTCCCTCCGCTCCGCGCTGCCAGAATCACTCAGGCTGCGGAGGTCTAAGGGAGTGTGTGTGTTGGTGTGTGTGTGTGAGTGAGTGTGTGAGGAAAAAAAAAAAGAAAGAGAAAAAAAAAGAGTGTGTAAACGTTTGTGATGAGAGCATGTGTGACCGAGTGTGTATCTGGTGGGTTGGGTGGTGGACCCAAGTGGGGGGCATTGACTCTGAGCGCAGAGTTCAGATCCTCCCCTTTCTGAGGCAGTTTCCAGAACAGAGAGGAGCAGATCTTGTTGAAGTGAAGAATTGAGAGAGAGAGAATGAGACATACAGTATGCACTTTATGTAGCCTGATTTCTCACTTAAACACTCTTTCATTCCCTTCCAACAATCTTTCTTGCTTTCCTAATTTCCATCCAAAGAACTAACTGCTTCTGTCATTCTCTGTTTCCGGCTTTTCTCACACACACTTCACCCCCCCGCAACCCCACTGTGTGTGTTTGTGTGTGTTTGTGGGATCTTGTGTGTGCTTGCGTGTGCATGCATATAGAGAGAATGCTGTTGTGCTCCTGCACCCCGTTGCTAAGTGGAGGCGGGACCTAAACCTCAGGCAGCAGAATTCCTTCCTGAATATGGTCCAATCAGTGCCAGAGTTGCAGTGGCCCAGATTTGAGGCTAGGACTCTTTTCTAACTACAGCTAGAAGACCATTACTACTCTCAGTTCATTTATCTGGTTTATCACAGTTACTACACAATGTTACAATATTTCATGCAACTAACTGAATATACTGTATTTGAGTCGGCTGTTCGACAGTCTAAGTGGAGAAGATGTGAACTTGAATCATTGAAAATGTGAATCCTGTCAAAACACAATGCTTCTCTGGTATGCTGTAAATTACGGTGTCACTCTATTAAAAGCGACCACAATAGAATTTGGCCATGGAAACTTACGACAATGTTTTTGTACCTGTTTACTCACATTGAACTCAAGCGCCATATGTTTACACGCGGAGCAAGGAGGACCAGCCTCCTTATGTCACCGCTCATTCAGTTTCAGAGTTGTTGTTATACCTCATACCCCAGTACCTGCTGGGAGTATCTGTTGGAAAAGTGTCCCATGTTGTCTCAAAATGTGACGTGCGTCAATGGACATTTTAACCAGTTTACACGATATATAATTTTTTTTTAGCAGTTTAAAAAACCTTCCCACATGAACAACAGCACTTGTTTTTGCAGAGCACAGCGTGTTAGTTACTAGGTAAACAACATTGTCAGAGAGTTTCTATGCATTCCAGATCATTGGTGTTGCCAAAGCACTGTGCACACGTGTTGTCCACTACGTTATACCTCTTGTGTACTAAGAGTTATTTATTGCTTCCGCAAATAGAAAATTGTATTTAAATTTGTATTTGTATTCTTAATAGGCTCTCAGAGCCAAGGGGTTGACCCAAAAACCTGAGAGTGTTTTTCTATCTACCGGACCGTCTCACTCTTTTCCCCTCCCTCCCTCCATCTCTCCCTTCCTCCCTCCCTCCATCCTGCCCTCCCAACCTGATCAGTCATCACAGGTCTCTGGTGTTCTAGCCCAGGAGGAAAAGAGGAATTAGAACACAAAAGGGACAGAATGGCCTCTCCATTCACAGGGGTTCGGGAGGAAGTGAGGGAGTTGGGGAGAGAGGGAGTAGGAGAAGGAGGGAGAAGAAGGGAGCGGGAGTGGTAGACTGAGGGGTACTGGTAGATAGAGAAACTCACAGGTCTGGGGACAACCCCTTGGTTCTTTGAGCCTGTTAAGACCACTGACCATCGCTCCATCTATCCTCCTTTTGATCCAAGTGACACTCTCCTCCTCTCACCTCCTCTCACCTCCTCTCACCTCCTCTCTCCTCCTCTAACCTCCTCTCTCCTCTCTCCTCTCTCCTCCTCTCTCTCTTTAGTCAGTTTGTCCTATTGTTTCTTAGTATCTGTCACTAAGACTCTCCCTTTTGTCCGTCACCCCATCTCTGTTTCCACCCTACCCTTGTGTGTCCCACGTTGGCTTCCTGCTCCCCTCTCAGGTTTCCCGACCCTCTCATGGGAGACAGAAGACACATGTAACAGCCTCAGGGGCTTACGGTCCTGTCACCTCTAACCAGATGGATAGGTACTGTACACTTTTCAGTCTGACCTGTTTGGTAACACACACACACATACTAGATAGACACCTGTTTGGACACACAACTTGACTTCACCACACGGACATGCACGGAAAATCAGAGGGAGGGAGAGGGAGGGAGAGGGAGAGAGAGGGAGAGAGAGGGAGGGAGGGAGAGGGAGGGAAGGAGGGAGAGGGAGAGAGAGGGAGGTAGAGGGGTGTAGTGACAGAAGAGAAAGATAAATAGAGGGAGAGATAAAGAAAGAGGTGTGTCAGAGTGGGTTACACAGAGGAGTGGATTCACTGCCTGTCTCAGTGTTCCTGTGTAACACTATAACCTACATACCAGTACCTTTTGTCTCTCGGCAGGTTCTTTATGTCTGACTTTTTTTCTTGCTGTGTCTATCTCATTCAGATTCTAAGTCTATCTAACTCTAATACCATTAGTCGATATTGCTAAACCTCTATAGTTTTACAGCATTTCTCGTTGGTATTTTGTTGTGCTTTTCACATCTGTTATACATCCCATTCCACAACCCTATTCAGGTTAATACATAAATGCCTTATCCCAGTGTATAAAAACCCATAAACAAATAGAAGGTCTCTACAATGCCCAGACAAACTGTAGCTAAAACAGAATGTGGTTATGTGAACCTTAAACAACCTCTAGGGGTTAAACGCTGATTAGTGTGTAAGTGTGTAAACCTTGATTAGTGTGTATGTGTGTAAACCTTGATTAGTGTGTATGTGTGTAAATCTTGAATAGTGTGTAAGTGTGTAAATCTTGATTAGTGTGTATGTGTTTGAACGTTGATCAGTGTGTATGTGTGTAAACCTTGATTAGTGTGGATGTGTGTAAATCTCGAGAAGTGTGTATGTGTTTGAACGTTGATCAGTGATACTGTATGTGTGTAAATCTTGATTAGTGTGTATGTGTATGAACTTTGATTAGTGTGTATGTGTGTAAATCTTGATTAGTGTGTATGTGTTTGAACGTTGATCAGTGTGTTTGTGTGTAAACCTTGATTAGTTGTGTATGTGTCTGAACGTTGATCAGTGTGTTTGTGTGTAAACCTTGATTAGTTGTGTATGTGTTTGAAAGTTGATCAGTGTGTATGCGTGTAAACCTTGATTAGTGGTGTATGTGTGTAAATCTTGATTAGTGTGTAGGTGCTTCAACGTTGATAAGTGGGTGCTCTACACGCAACGTTGAACCACATCAGGTTTTATGAAACACTGATGAACGAATGCATCTGTTTGGACGGGCTCTTCTCTCTTCCAACGTGATGCTGAGTTGTTGGTAGATATGCTACATCCATAGTTATCTCTAAATGTCATCCTGTGCTTGTTGCCTCTCATTAGCATCCGTTCTCGTCACAGGGACACACTCCACCGGGGCGCGGTTCTTTCATGTGCCAGGCCCGTTTAGAGGAGTGGAACAGCAGCGCGCTCGGTGTGGCTTTGGGGTGACATTATCTTATTCAGTCCGTCGGATGAGTCATCCTCTGATCCCATCAGCGCTTCGGATGACAAACAGACACTGAAAAGATGGAATGTATTTGTGACACTGAGAAGACTTGTTCTGAATCCCTAATTTTAGATAACGAACTGAAGTGACTCTGTTTTCCGTTTGGCTCGGACTTGAGTGACGATGGCTACGCCTTTTAGAAGGAGAATGGGGCAAACAGTACCAGAACAGTCAACAATAGCAACAAAACGTTGCATGAAATGATGAGTAACTTTAGCAGACACTCATATCTAGAGCATCTTACAGTAGTTAGTGCATACATGCAATAACCCTCGGCGGTTGAAACAAATCCCTCAGATTCAAAAATCTCACCAAGGGAGCTAGATGGCCTATTGGCAGCGACAACAAACAACAAACAGTCAATGCTTGTCTGTTTTATGTCACGGACAATCTTGTGCTTCTAGTCCATTAGAAGGTATGACCAACATCACCGCATGGGATCTTCCCAGTCCCCCTCAGGTGAATGTTTTGATCTCCCGGGCCACTTGGAACTAATACATACATAAAGAAATGACCTTTTAGTTGCGTTACAATGACCAAAATGTCATGTGGATGACCGACTACTGGGATGTGTGCACACTTGGCGATGAAATAACAACAAAAGCACACGCTACATTACTCAGAGATGTGATTTGAAAGAAAGAACATTCAAACACGGGGTGTACATGTATGAGACAGGGAGTAGAGAGAGAGTAGGAGTGATATTGCGTAGGCGTGTACTGCGTAGGCGTGTACGCGTGTAATGCTATCTGAAGAGCGACGACGGTTACAATGCGTTTTTGTCAATTGTTTTGACATAGCAAAGTGGTATATTATCGGTAACCATAGAGCCATTTATGGTGTTCTATACAATACTTAAACCTCTAATCAGAACATGGGTACAGTCAGAACCTGCGGGTCCTTCAGAAGGCGATGCAAACGATTTCCACGCCTCCCTGATGGCTGGTCATGGGAGAGACAAGCCTTTTGTCACTGTGCTCTAGCAGCTCCATGTGGAAGCGTCTGTTAGCTCAATCGTTGTTGTTGGCCAAGGAATGCCCTTTCTCTGTGTTCAATGAATACTTCCTGGTTAAATGAGCAGCGAAACACTCATTTCACAGCTCGTTCTTTATGCTCTTTGATTTTCCTTCCCTGTTGAATTGAACACTCGCTAAGAATGAAGCTTTATCGGTAACTAACGTTCACCCATATCATAAACCTTTTGGGTGCAATGTTCTAAACACATTGAGATGCTGAAGAGTACATTCAGGTGGGTGACTCTAGTGCCTACTGAGCCTTTGTTCTTGGCAATCGGTTGATACTGACAAGAAAAACAAAAAATTACAAATGTTGTCCTAACTTGCTGCTGTTCGTCAGTGAATACAGAATGTTCTTGTTGCCCTGGAACCGTGGTTAATGCCATTTATCTACAAACACAAGTGCACAACAATTTGTACTGTACAGTAATATGGACACAACATATACAATTTGTTTTGAATTAGTTAACTATATCATTAAGTCAACGATTCAACGTAACAAGAACATATTTCAGTTTATAAGAACAGGAATGAACTAAGGGAGAAAAAGGAATGTGAACAGCCGCCATCTTGGAAACAAAGACACTTAAGTGTCACGTGGGTCGGCCATCTGACCTGTATCCCTAGATCTCTCCCACAATCCCTAATTGGATCCCTCCATCTTGTTCTGGAAGAATTCTGACCAACACAACCTGCCACTCCAGTATTCCACGGTTGTTCCACAAATGTTCACCTGTTCGTAGACACTCAAAATCTATGGCCAGACCCCACTCACTTGCACAGATGATTTTAAAATGACCCGAGGGCATTTTATCCCAGTAAAACAGGTTTTCCTTGGGTGTTTATGACATGTTTTTTGCTTTCAGATGAACATTATAATCACAGAGCAATCCATCAAAACTGACAGGGATATAAAGAGGGTATAGAGCCTACATGCAATTATGTACCGAATTTTATAATGTTAATTTTGGAGGAAGAATACCATTTCAGTCATCAACAGTAAACACATATGACAACATTTTAAAAAGCATAGGTTCAAAAAAATAATAATTAAGTGCAGATATTTGTTCTCGAGCAGCAATGATGACACAACTATAACACTGTGTGCTTTGTTCAGCCCCCATGGCTTAATCCTATACCCACAATATGAGCAGGATAAACATAAACAGATTAATTTCATCTTGTCTTGCCTTTCCAACTTTGATTTGATTCTCACAGGAAATGGCTTAGCAGCATGTCAGCATTCCCACTGTTCACACTTATCAGTATGACAGCATTCACACTGTTTACATTTAGCAGTATGTCAGCATTCACACTGTTCACACTTAGCAGTATGTCAGCATTCACACTGTTCACACTTAGCAGTATGACAGCATTCACACTGTTCACACTTAGCAGTATATCAGCATTCACACTGTTCACACTTAGCAGTATGTCAGCATTCACACTGTTCACACTTAGCAGTATGTCAGCATTCACACTGTTCACACTTAGCAGTATGTCAGCATTCACACTGTTCACACTTAGCAGTATGTCAGCATTCACACTGTTCACACTTAGCAGTATGTCAGCATTCACACTGTTCACACTTAGCAGTATGACAGCATTCACACTGTTTACACTTAGCAGTATGTCAGCATTCACACTGTTCACACTTAGCAGTATGTCAGTGTTCACACTGTTCACACTTAGCAGTATGTCAGCGTTCACACTGTTCACACTTAGCAGTATGACAACATTCACACTGTTCACACTTAATCGTATGACAACATTCACACTGTTCACTCTTAGCAGTATGTCAGCATTCACACGGTTCACACTTAGCAGCATTC